>JAVQJG010237319.1:0-10839 GCA_036024015.1 Craterocephalus amniculus | reverse complement strand
AAAGAACTTCAGGTAAATAAAAAAACTCATTTAAGAATTAGGTATTGAAACTGTTTAAGCTAATATATTGAAGTCAAAGCTATATCTCTGTACAAACAGGAGAGTTTATATTGTTAATTGCAAAGTGCAAGTTTAAATGCTAAATATTATTAGTTTTCTTCCCCAATATCCTCTTACAATTGCCTGATGTGTTAGATGAGACGACCTCTATTCAACTCAGATGGCGAAAAGAGCCAAACTGGAGTCTGACCACTGCAGGAGTAAAACTAGATTCAACATCGGAGCAGCTTTCGATAAATGGAGGGAGCTCTGGGAATAAAACGGGACCCTCAGCTGGCTGGTAAATGTGATATATGATGGAAATCAGGATACGCAATGCCATGCTACGTTTTCAGCGTGTCACACTAACCCTACTGCTAGCATACAAGGCTATATAAAGAAAATGATAATTACAGTTGATCGGTTACCAAACAACTAATATATATTTCCAAGCTAACGTTATACATGTATAACTGCTGTTATCGCGTGAAATATTCATGTTATTGACTGGCAAATAGGGCAGATATAGTATCCCCAGAAAAATTGTCAGTTTACTGAAATATCAAACCATAATGTCCTTAACAATTTGAAGATGAATAAATGTACAATCTCGGGCAACACTGAGCATCTAACTATGGGCTCAGACTGAGTGCAGAGCAGGTAAACAAAGCGGCATGTGCACAACATTGGCCTCACTTCCAATTGTCGTCGGAGGGGGCAGACTTCAGGAAAAAAGCTTCAACTTACGCTGTGCTTCTTTAATGAAAGCAAAGCATCAAATGTAACAAATTGCTGTAGTGCTGTGACATACAGTAAATTAAATTGGTAAAGTTGTTTTTCCTTGTATACTCAGTCATTCTCAAAGCTACAGGTGTTTCTTCACCTGGGTACATGCAATTAGGACATTACGACTCAGGGGGATATAATTTTGAATAACAGCGAAACATGAGTAACATTATTGCTTCTTTGGAAGCTAAATAAATTAGAAAAAAAGGTTTTTATTATGACACCCATTTACTCATGAACGGGTAGGGCACTTCCTGTATTAGGTTAATGCAATGGTTTCTTCACCAGGTTTTAAAACTAGCAACACTGACGTCTGATTCCCTTTTATCTGATCACAACATGCTCAGGATGTTGTGTCGGCATCAGAAGGGACTCCCCTCAAGCCACTCTAGCAATGAGGCAGTAATGTATCATTTACCACAGATGTCAAGCATCACCAGGGATACTCATCTTCATCATTATCACAACTTTGCAACCATGACTAGAGTGTCATCAGCTCAAACGTGAGTCAGATGCGGCGCCTGTACTCCTGCTGAATGTATGAACACATCTGCAGAACTAAACTCTTGATTCCTACTTTGTACATCCGACATGAATACGTAGGCTCCTAAACAGCATTGGTAATGAGTAAGCAGCACATTAAATTAATTGAGCACACACAAGTGAAATAGCTTGTACAAGAGGTTTCTAGCTTGAGATAAGGGGAAGCAAAATATTCACTTTGATGTCATTGCAATAAGTGAGTTCTGAGAATCAAAAACATTGAACAAGTCTGGGGATTTGTTAAAGCTTGTCGAATTCATCAGTTACGATGGAGTGTCAGAGATGGCGTTAAAATCAAAGGATAGACTCCTGCGGTAATCAAGCTGGAATAAAAACAATTTTTGTGAACAAATATCTACAGTCTGGTGGGTATTTTAGAAATAAACCAACATTATGATTCCCTGTAAGCACTGCAAACTAGAAATGAAAAATCATATTAATAAAACCTCTAAACAAATCCTCCCCACAGTCTTGTTCATAGAAAAACTTTTACTACCACAGACCAGAGTGACCCCTGCTGTCAGGAAGATGCAAAGTAATACAACTGGAAAACATCAACTGTGCTACTCTAGTTAAACTGCTTCTATAAAAACAGAAAACCATTTAAAATTTGATTTAAAATGAATTTGTCCACCTTTTAAAAGCATAAAGCTCTGACAACAGGTGGCTCCGTCTGCTCACTGAAACTAGTTTCATGTTATCCAAAAACTGCATCTGATGTGTTAAAGTTCAGATTTCTTGGGCATCCATATCAGAGAAATATTTATTTCACAGAGATTAAAGTAAAACTGGAATGATCACTAAATTCTGAAGAAAAACCCAACAATTCAGAAGCCAAAGAAAAAATAGCATTTAGAGTTTACACCTTTCTTTAAAATCCACACACATAGTACCGCGAAGTAACTCTTCTTTAAGTACCTCAGTTGTGTTTTGAGTTCAGTGAAGCGTGGCCTCTTGCTGGGATCATACGACCAGCACTTTGTCATCAGGCTGTAGAGAGTAGGAGGGCACTGAGACGGCATAGCCAATCGCTCGCCATTCTCTATCCTACCGATGACATCGTTGTTCTTCACACCCTGGAAAGGCTTGATCCCATACATCAGAATCTCCCACATGCAGACGCCTGTGGACAGATAGACAACTTAAAAGCTAATCCATAATAATCCATATACCGTACTGTCTGTTAAAGACTAGAGCATAAATATGACATAAATTCCTACTGCTATGCAACTTTAAATTATGACTAAACAGATACAGATTTAAAAAAAGAAAGCGTGAGTGAGAGAGAACGGCCCAGGCTTAAGCTTACCGAACATCCAGACATCACTGGCTGTAGTAAATCGTCTGAAGTTGATAGACTCTGGAGCCATCCACTTGATAGGCAATTTACCTTTAGAAGCTGGGAAACAGGAAGGCAGAAAACACTTACAGGTCGTTGATTAGTTCTGTTCATAGCAGAGCTATGAATAATAACTGAGCTTGCTCCCAAGTGATCACACAAAGATATTTCAAAGAAAGTAGAGTGAGCGATTAGTATTCAGTTACCTTTATAATATGAGCTATCTTCCATGTATCTTGACAGACCAAAGTCTCCCAACTTTACACAGTCAACTGTGGAAACCAATACATTTCTAGCTGCTATGTCTCTGAAGAGGAGAAACACATTAAAAGAAAGAATGAGAAGGCATTTATATTCTATGTTAAAAATATTTTCATCATACCAAGATGTGTTTCACTGATAAATGAAACAGAATTAAATCTGTGTTTCATTAATTATTTTAATATTCAGTGTGAATTTTTTTACTTGAATTATTCCTTTATAAATCTTGAACAAAAAAACCCCAATTTGGCTATTTTTAAACTATTGATCTGAAATTAAGATTAGAAGAAATGAAACTACAAATAGGACACACAGGAAAAAATCTACTCTCTTTGCAGAAAGAGAATCAGCAGCAACTTTGGGATCACGGGAATCCAACAATTTCTGTCCGTGGTTTTTCTAGTTTAACTTCTTCTAATCTTAACTTCAAATCATAAATGTAAAAACAGTCATAATTTTTTGTTTTGGATTTGTAAATGAATAATAATACTGGTTGTTTATTTCTGAATTTTGATATTGGAGAATCCATTGTAAAATAATAAGTATAATGCTATGATACTTGGTTGCACTGCTTCAAAATGAACTTGTTAATACCTGTGTACGAAGCGTTTGCTCTCCAGATATGCTAGTGCCGTGCTGAGTTGGTGAGAGTACAAGATGAGAGTAGCCAGGTCTAGACTATATTTCCTAATCTGTAGAAATGACCGTAACTAGGGAGAAGAGAAAAAAACTAATGTAAGACAAAAAAAGTTAGAGAGGGATTTTTAATGTAAAAAATGAAAGGTACAGAGTATATGACATGACATGAGCAAAACTAGAAATGATAAAAAGTGCTTCAAATTAAGAAAAAGTGAGAACAACATAGTTGTTTAAAATGAGAAACAATCAGGGAAACATGTTTTAGAATTTATTGTATTTAGAACTAATTTAAAATAAACTACATATTTCCCCCAAAAATTCCCGAAATATATTGAAAAGTATAAACACAAACACTTTAGAGAAAAGCATCTGCTAAAATGACTGTATAACAATAATTCACAGTGATCCAAATCCAGCATTTCTCCCAGAGATGAAGAGAAAAATTAATTGTAAAAATGAAAACTAAAATGACACAGCTAATGTGTTTGTGGATGGATATGAGCCTCAGGGCCGACATGCATAATGTTCTCATCCCTTTGTGAAATAATTATTTACAAAAAACACATGCCTATGCACCCTAATGTAAATTGACATGTAATGTGCATCATACTGGTTATCCATGTCTTACCTCTCCAAGTGTGCAAAGCTCCATAATGATCCACACCGGATTCTCAGTGATGACTCCCATCAGCTTCACAATGTGAGGTTGGTCGAACTGACGCATGGTCACTGCAGGCAGACAAGAGAAAGGCTCACAAAACCCATTTTGTGCCATACAAGGAATTATTACAGTTCGGTGTAGACACAAGGACCTTACATGCTTCCTGGAGAAACTTTTCCCTGACGCTGTCTGATGTTGAGTTCTTACACGTCTTCACAGCTACAGATAGAGCTGGGTTCTCCTGAAAGAAACAGATGGAGCCGAGCAAAACCATTAACAGCAGCACAGCTACAGAAACACCACAAAGCAGCCTTTTACGGCCTGCTTATTACTCAACAGAAATGGAAACTCAATATTAAACTATGAACAGGAACCATTATCACTGATAGATGATGAAGTATGAAGTATCAGTCAATTCCACACAAGTTTGGTGTCCACTTAAAATCTATTTAACATCCAGCCCACAGCATCTTTGAAATAACTGTGTAAAGAGACTTTATCAGAAAATAGAAAAAGCACCAAACACTGCTTTAGTTATATCTGCATTTGCAACGGAAATGATGGTCTTTTGAAGACAGAGGCTGCGTACCGGGCTGATGTAGACTCCTTGGTGGACGTCTCCAAACTGCCCCTCACCGATGCAGCGCCCCAACTCAATACGATCCCGCTGAATCTCATAGTCCCGTGCTAAATGTATGAACACATAGACATGACCACAAGCACAGATAAAGACACACAAATGAAAACAAAGAGAGCAGATTGTCAGGTCAACTACATGTATTCATGTCCACACAAAGTTCTTCCACTTTCCAAGCTTGTTAGAGCACTCAGCAGCGTGCCTGTGTTTATTTATGCCTTTACATGCAGAAAATGCTTACAGCTAATTCTTTTCAAAGAATGAATTCGGATGTCTGACGTTTAATTTCAGATGCCTCCACAAAGCAGCTGAATCATCTCACGTGTGGAATCTGATGCCGTTAACGTATTTTAAGGTTTTGACCTCAGACTCTGACAAGCTTGGTTTTTATTGTAATTAGCATAGCTCTTTGTCAACAGCATGCAACAACAGATCAGCAAACCACAGCCAGACATGCCATGTAACACAGACAGACAGCCAGTAACACTCAATGTATGCACATTAACTACCATGTTGATTCAAATGCAATATGGATAAAGTCAGGTGAATTGTACAACAAGATTTTTAAGTTCTCACAGGCTAAATGAGACCTGTGTTATTTTTGCCTGAAAAAAAGCCCCTTTAAAAAAAACAAAAAAATCCTTATGGGAAAACAGGAATCCAATGGTCTGTGAAACCAAGGATTGTTGAAAGCTGGTGGTTTGCTCTGCCTGACGGGCGTAACACTGTTGACCTGACTTTGTCCATGTATAACACATGTGAATATAACATGAAACCTAAATGTCAGGTTACAGAAATCTGATACTTTTTTTATGATAATTACTGTTGTCATAATGTCCAACTAGGACAATGTGCGACTTTTAGATACAACAAAGCAAGGCAGTAAAGAGCCTGTAGAGAGGATGGTCTAAATGTGGAAATGGGCTGTCGCATGCAGCAATAAAAACACACACTGGGCCCATAAGTACTGTGCTCTTAATTGTGCTATGCCTCTGAATGTCATCCATGTAGCCTGAGCTTTCAGAAACTCCACTGTTATGGTTAAATAATGAGATGGCACTACCAGGTTTGTTAGTGGTTTGGGTTATACATTTTTAACTATTATAAATAGATTAATCTATTTAAAGCTTTTCCTCTCAGTCCTTCAGGACAGAGTTGTAAATAAAGAACATGCCCTGAGTCATCCGTCGCCGTGATGTTTTCACTCAGCAGTTTTTAAGGGTTCTGTTGTTGTTTTTATTTCTTTATAACTAAAAATTAAACGTCCCATTTCTTTAACACTTAAAAATCACATGAGATCAACACCCAATCACCGGGTTTCAGCTAAAAAACTGATGGAACACCAAACATCAACAGAGAGGGGGAAGGGTCAAATTAACAGGGTACAGGTATAGGAAAATATTCTGAGTTTAGTTTCATAGTTGCAAGCAAACATAAAAAGGGTCACAACAACCACCAAATCAAAGTGTCATCACAATGGTACAATCGTTACCTTGATCTAGTCCATAGTATTCTGGGAAAATGGGTTAGTGATAAGAGACAGAAATAACTAGCTGTGAGTACAGAGATGATATAAATTGTTACTGCTTTCTCTATTAATTACATCAGAGACAGATGGGTTAGGGTTACTGCTTATCAAAAATGATTGTAATAAGATTTGATCATATCAATGTACTTGCTGTGATATTTAAACCCTGATGCTGTGCTTTGTTAGATGATAGCTTCATCAGAGTCAAAAGTAAAATACACATACTATATTAGTTGAACAGCTTGTGACAGATGTGTTAAGTTACCAACAAAGGCTAGACTCCATCCTGTACTGCTTGGAAAACTGCTGTTTACACCATCAGGAGAGTCACATCATGTCTACTTAGTCCCAACACCAACAGCTTCACTTTCTACACTTTTTTAAGCAAATCACTCCTGTTGACACATGATTAGCAGACTAGTACAAACATCTATTACAGTTGTATTTTTTCCATATATTTCTTATCTTATTAAATCAATATCCAATACTTTGACCAAGTCTGTCAGCAAGGGTGTTTGTGTGAGTTTACCAAGTCCATGAAACTGATTTATAATTCAGCTATAAAACTGCTAGTACTGTACTCATGAATGATCAAAAGCAAGCAGTGTTGACATTTTGCTGAATGAAACATGTGCTTATAATAACCAGGCAACATTCTGCGGCAGTTCACATGGGCATAGCTATATTAAAAGAAAGAAAAGAAAAAGTAGTGTAATATTCTCACTTAGCACCCCAGCTCCTTTTCCCATATTATATTTAGGTAACATCATTCATCTTCTCTGCCTCTCAATGTTGCCCATTCAGCATTGCAGTGAGCATAATATGAAAAACAATCATAAACCTGGTGAACAAGCACTACTCAGCAGCCACAGCAGGGCCCATTAAAGTACAAGCTTCAACTTAAATAATGTTTCACACTAAAAATATTAGCACAGTTACACTGAGGTAGGAGCGATCAGCAGGACACAGCTATACAGACTGCTGACAATAAGGGAGATAGTGTGAGGACATTGTGTCAGAAACACAGGAAGCTGGGATCCTTTAAAATAAATATAGCCTGCAGGCATAATAATACAGTATGGCTCAAATGACTTCCTCTTGCAAATGTGAATGCTGCATGTGACTCAGTCATTCGTCTTAAAGAGCTCAAATCAAAGCATCTGACTAACTTCAATAACACACAGTTAACATCAAATTATGGTCCTGAACTTTGAAAAGATGCATTTTTAAGTAAATATTGTCTTGCATGAGTCTTTAGTGTTATTTAAGAGGACACCCATTTACAGTATCTGGCATTAAGACAACCCCCCACAAAAATGTTATATACACATGAGAATAAAGTGAAATATTTCTAAAATGGAGTTTTTACAGCAGGAGTCTCCCGACTATGCATCTGTCATCTACTAAGAGACGAAACGTACATTACCAACAATAACAGACACATTCATGTCTATAATTCTTTAGATATTACCACAACATATCCATGCTATCCAAGCTAAATCCAATTAAATCAATATTCTTGGCAGTATTCAGTATTCCAAGTCTGCTGATGAACAGAACTGCATCCTCGCTGCCACCTGTCACATCCTCCGCCAACACTTGCAACTGTGCATCTGCGTGTGTTGACTTACTTGAAGGCATAGTGTAGGTGTCCTCCTCATCAATGATCTCAGCATAGTCGTCCGTTTCTGCAGAGCAGGGGGTGAAGCCATGAGAGAAGGAAGCGCCAAAATGGTGACAGATAAAAGAAAGAGCCAACAACAGTCACATCAAAAACTCCATATAAACATCTTTGACACAGCACAGATCAAATATTGCATCAATACTTAGTATCATTTAAAAATAACACTATGCTGTATGTCTACATCTGCCCTGACAATAATCCTTGCAAGCAACAAAAAAAGAAATCAGGGAATACAGCTTCACAGAAACAGAACGAACTGTCAGACAGAAGTACCTTTCCGATGGACTGCCACCATACCAGATTTCAAACACAAGTGCAACAATTAAAATGCTCACATACTACTGAACAGAATGAGTCAGAGCAGCACAACAGTGAGGGACACAGGCAGAAAAACACTGGCAAGAGGAAAGGGGAGGGATGGAAAGCGTCTTTTTTTCCAGAGAAACAAGCTGAAGAAAAACAGCCAGTCATCGGTCACACAAAAACACTTCTGAGCAGATACAGAAAGACACACAAACATACTCTGCTAACATACAATACTGCAAAAACAAAGCAAAGAGGAATTTTCCCATTTAACAATGCTTAATAGAAAAAATTAGGTTTACCATCGCCACTAATGTGACCTGGAAGAGCCACATGCAGCATGAATCACAAACAGGGTAGAGAAAAACAAAGAAGAAAAGCATTATATATTCTGTATAAATGCTAAAAATAAAGTAATTTGATGGCTAACTGGGACTTTTAAAGTCTTTTTTTTAATTTTAAACTGTAAAAATGAGTCAGTCAGAGGTCACTAGACAGTCAGAGCAGAGACAGAGTGACAGTGACTGAAACTCTCCATGAGGACATCTGGCCAGACAAGGACTCTTCACTTCACACACAGATGAGGCTTTATCAGGCAGACAGCGTGTGCACAGCACATATCTATGAGACCTTTATCTGACTCTCAGCTTTTACTCTCATTCATGACATTTAGAGTAGAGGATGGAGACGCAGACCAAGTAACAGAGAGAACGAGGGGGGAATTCATACCTGACACACAAACGGCTCGGGTTCGTACGCCATCCATTCGTTTCTCCATCCGTTTCTCGTGATTTGAAACTCTGCAGAGATGAGGATATCATTCTGGGGGATTTGGCTCACATTAAAGATCCCCCCACATATGAGTGTGGCTTCACAGTGATGATCATTATAAAACCAAGAACCTGAATTCATTATTCCAACAATTCCAGGATTATACTTTTATAATAAGGTCTTGCTCCGATTTGATTGAAGGCATAGATTGAACCTTACAACTGTAAATAAAAACTAAAATGTGATCTGCTTTAAATTAAAATAAGAATTAATAATTTCTCAAAACAAAATGTTTATAAACATTGAATAAAAAGAAAATACAAGTTATTTCCATGTATGAGTTATTTTTTCTTATATTCATCACCTAACCTTTGACAAAAACACAATGCAAAACACAACTTATTTTCTCATCTTACAGCTCCACTAGCATAAACAGAATTAGTTGACTTACTTTGGTATAGAAGGAAGGGCTCTATCACCATCTGCAGAGACAAAATGAGCACATGAATTTGGCACAGAGCAGACATGCTTCATGTTAGAACCCCAACTTAACTGCTACCATTGCTTTGCATCCTCTGCTATTTTTAGAAAAGGCTAGCAACAAACAGGCTGGTTATTATTCAAAGTGACAAGTACAGAGCCTCACGAGCAACAATCAGACTTTACTACTGTCTGAAATTTCAGTGTAGAATCTATTAAAACGGTCTAAAGTTAGCATTACTATTCAAACATCAGACCATCATCATCATCATCATCATCATCATATTGTGCACAATTCAATCCCTGCATGTGATGCTGAAAAAAGTCTCCAGAAAAATCTACATTTTAGTGAAAAGGACACAAAATACAGTAGTTTGGGTGAAATATCAACATAGCAGTGCATCCTACCTTTGTGAACTCTGACAATGAAGGACCGACTAACTGAGGAGACGAGTCGACAGTAGCCATCAATCAAGTCAGCCATGTTTTCTGCCGTAGTCAGCAATGCTGTAGTGACCGTGAGGGGCTACACACACCCACACAGACATAGGGATTAGAGTGGGACAGGGAGCTGCTTCACAGCGGCACAATGAGGCCTTTCTTGGGAGTAATCTCCGTTACTGGTTCAAGCACACACACATACGCGCACACACGCCCCCACATTGATGCTGTTGCAGTGATGCACACATGCTTTCCATCAGAAGAACACACACCCACTCTGCTGCTCAAGTTGAGATGGCAACAGCTGCTTTCACAACCTCAAACATTTGTTTTCATAAGTTTTTTAACTGTATTAATCCTGCAGGCTTCACAAGTTCAATAATTCACGAGGATCATTCTGTGTTGGTTTCCTTTTGTACTTGGTATCTCTGACTTTGAAAAAACTGAAATAAAATGCACTCATATACAACCCAAAAGCAAAAATTCACGGCATAGAAATAACTAGGGCTGGACTTTGACATGTTAATTTATAGAAAAACAGTCTTCCAAATTTAAAAACCGGAGAAAGAGCCTTCAGTGTGCGGGATGTTACCTCTGGAGCTCCAGCAACGTTCAGCTGCAGCATTCCTTTCCTATCTTTCTCCTCCAAAGCAGAGTACTGGATGGACTGGACTTGGTTAAAGTTAGCTAAGTGCGTAGGCTGCAGAGACAAGGACACAAACAAATG
>JAVQJG010237304.1:0-14953 GCA_036024015.1 Craterocephalus amniculus | reverse complement strand
TCAACATACAATATAACTAAATGGAAGCAAAACACAATTTTACAACTACATTATGCAGATGAGACCCATCCATCCATCCATCCATCCATCCATCCATCCATCCATCCATCCATCCATCCATCCATCCATCCATCCATGTGTATATATATATATAGATTTCTCTTTTTTCTCAAGTTTTAAGCACTCGGTTTGTGCTTTGCACGGTCTGATCATGTTGAAATGACTGCAAAGCTATCATTCTTAACATGCAAGGTGTTTAACATCTTCATTTTTTTTGCGTGAAAAAAAAAAAACATACATATAATAGCAAACTAATCTGATATGTTGTTAACCAACAGATTCCAAACAATGCTTATTTGCAAGTGCAGAGCTTCGTTATTATTAACCTCCACTTCCTCCTTAAAGCGCTTCTATAAGAAAACGATAAAAAAGCAAAAGCTATCAATATTTCTTTCCAATATTAACTATATTCCAACTTATTCTCGTGTCTCGAGAGAAGCATCACAGGTAACGTTATCTGTTGCTGTGGGTTCCAAAAATGCATACGAAAAGGTTTCAAGCACTCATGTACTTGCTGTTTCAGCGGGAAGTTGCAGCCTCCTGAGAGGAAGATGCAAGAAGATGCTTGTTGGGATGATTGTGAACTGTTAAATTTGATTTGTTGTGGTGTGGAAGTGAATCAGTGAACAATGTGGTTATCTGCTGATCACCTGCAGTGCTATAGCACTGTAAGCAACACCCGCAAAAACGGCAAAAATGAGCCTACCCGGATACTGTAGGTGTAGCTGTTCTCTCAAGCCGGTAGTCATTTGCAAATATGTTGCAACTTATTTGCAAATGACTAAATTGGTCAAATCTGATACAAATCTAATCTAAACTGGATTAGATTGAAAAGTGTGATTGGTAATGTGAATGAAGGCCCCTTCATCCAGTCAGATAGCAGTAAAGCCTAAGAATCAGACATATCAGACAAACGGTCTTGCAGTTTTTTGCGACTGAAAAAGGTAAAAGAGAGATGATGAATGCAGAGGGTGAGATTAGCATCTTGGAGGCAGCTGATGGATGCTTTTAAACCCCTGCTGCAGCTTTGGAAACGCCTGCACTCAGGGTGGAGGATGTTAGCACTGCAGCAACACTGTCACACTTACACTGGCTTTGTTCTCACTGGGGATTCAAACTGATTTTAAAAGAGCCACTGAATTTCTTTAACCTTATTCTTTTGATTTTTTTTTTTTTGAAGTTCAATGAGAGGAGTGAAGCACTGCCAGGCAGAGGGACTCGGCTCCATTGGGGTGACCTGTTCTAATAATAGTACACTCACTTGTCACGGTGTCAAGTACTATCAGGTGTCAAAGCCTCCACCAAATGCTCCTCTTCAGTGATAGCCAGAGTAGATTTGCAGTATATGCTTATTTACTGCACAACATTTCGTATTAATAAAGCGAAAATCAAATTCTCTCTTTTTTTGGCACCCGTTTTGCAGTAAAAATAGGATCAGAGCAGAAAAGCACAAACTCCTCTGCCCTACTGGTCAGTGTCATCTGTGGTTAGAAACAATACCTCAGCAGAGCACTGCCCATATAGCAAGGAGGGCAGCTTCAGAGTCAACTTAACTTTGTAAAAATGATGGAAGCTCCGCATCTCCTCTCGCTGTGTTAACACCCTGTTGTAGGTCTTTTTTTCATTCTTTTTCTTTTTGATGCAAAACTCTTTTGACTTTGTGGGGTAAACGTGAGCCTGTCATTCACAGCAGCTCACCAAAACATTTGATAAAGAAGCTTATTAAGACTCTTTATGTAACATATAATAACAGGCTCAGAAACATGCAGGTAAAAAGAGTGCAGCTCTGAGGAAGAGTCCGGGATTCTGCCTGAGCCGGACTACTTTAAGCACCTTACCCACCGGCCTCCTTAGTTCCTCTCTCCCAGCATGTGGCTCCACCAGCACTGCAATGTAATTCTTACCTTTAATCATACAGGGACAGTGAGCTAAGCACGCATGCTTTCAGCCCCATCCTCTTTGGCTTTGTGCAGCTGCACACACTGATACAGACATCTGCTGAGGGAGTTTTTCCTTTTAACCACCATTAAAGAATGTTCACTCACCACTGCTCCTGCAACCCAAGCACCTAAGCATCTTACCAGATAGTGCAAACAGTGGCAAAACAGTATAAAAAGATATATAAATATGTACAGAATAGCACAATACTGCTGCTAGTGCAGGAGGTTTAAGCCAGTTTCCACACTGTTAGCAATCCATTGCTGGAAACAAGCACGGTATTCTGTAATCTGCAACAACAGGCTTGCATGAAAAAAACAAAAAAACAACCAGGTGCAGAGAAATATGACCTGATAAGATTTCTTGAGGCTATAATAAGAATCCTACATCTGCAAAACATTATAAGATCTGAATTCACTCTGATGTACAACATCGTGTTTCTGTAACTTAGGAAGTAAAGTAAGTAAAAACTGTATTTGTATGGCAGCTATGAAGATGAAAAAAATGCTTCATAAAGAAATACAACAAAGAATGAAACACAGTGGCAAAAGCAAAGCAAGAGCAAGTTTAAAAAGATGTTTTAATTGCTTTTAAATGCTGAGCTCATCTATCCTCATCTATCTCGTCTATCCAAGAGAATTAACAACTGGGTGACAAAACAATACTTTGATGATTTTGTGAGGAGCCTTGCAGCAGCGATCTGTATGGTTTGGGGACAACGTAGACAAGTAGCCTAAACAACTGTAGAAATCTAGGCGTGATAAAATAAAGCTTTCAGAACAGTTTCCAGCTCAAAGTTAGGCACAAGGTGACTCAGCCTAGCAAAATATTTTTAATAATAAAAAAGGAGTAAACCAGAAATGTAGCATGCAGAGTCAATATAAGTACCCGAGTGATATTTAACCTAAACATCCCAGAATAAACTGGCGCAGGAGGCCACTATGCTTAAAAGATCAATTTATTTACAATCATGTAAAACAAAAAACAAATCATGTAACGATTACTCAAAACACAGCAAACAATTCCCTCCTTTTGATACAGTCAGATGTCTAAAGCAAAACTGGCCCATTCACTGGTTCATCCAAGCAAAAGGAAAACTAATAGTGGGAAAATGTTGGTTAGCACATCTGATGCTGCCATGTAAAGAACGACAATAAGGAAAAACTAATTAACAGAAAATAAAACTTAAATGATGGAAAACTGTTGAATGAAAGAACATACCTGGTCAGAGTGGCATTGGTGCCCACCTCTGTCTCACAGACAAGATATGCAGCTACTAAGCTGTTCAGCACAGGGCTGGGCCATTCTGCAAATTTTGGTATGGATCCAATTACCAAATAAATCCAGGGCAAGTATACCGTGTGTTTTTTTTGTCTGTGTCTTTAGTTCTTGCTTGATGCACGCAACTAACATGTATTATTTTCTAATTCATTTAATTTTCTTTAGTGCCTTACCATGCAATTTTCAGTCACATTTAGTGAGTTTTGTGCAAAGGTCATATGAATATTCTGCATTTTAACAATATCTAAAATTCGAAGATTTTGCTATGGTGAAAAATTCTGCCTCAAGATTATGCATCACACAATAAAGGACACTGTCCTCCTTCAAAAAGTAACCCCAGGGTCATTTGTTCACGCAAACACCAAGGACCTACAGTTTAATTATATTCAAATGATATGTGACCTCTGTTAGTCATGGGAGTATATGCGTGGTCATTATAGCATCCATTAAATGTGCTAATTAAAAAAAATCATCTAAACCTATCAACTGAGTGGAGAATGCAAAGCCTGTGAAATTAAAAGAAGAAAAAAAACCCTACATACTGTGCAGTTGAGATGTACAGCTGAGGCAACGGAGCAGACTGGACACGGCTACAAAATCATTTTGTACCACAGGAAGGGACACGAGTCATCACAGTGTCTAGTAAAAGAAGTACAACCGTAGTCTGTGTTGGAAGCAAACAAACAAACTGCTGCTAAAGAGAGGATAGAGATGAAGATCAAATAATGAAAAAGTACCTCTGATTCAAAGCACTGCACAAAATCTTACCATCCAATTCTCCTTTTTTCCCTCCCCAAGAGGATTTGGGAGAAACATTTGAGAACTTGAAGCACTGAGAGTGCACGGACCTCCAGCAAGTCGTTGCATTTTTTTTTGGCCGATGATTGTGGACATCATTTTTTAGTTAGAGGCTTTAAAGACTAAATGATCCCTATCTCCCCATGGATTCTCCCCAAACTCCATCAAAATCTGTCCTTAACGTTTTCAGTTATGTTGCAAACAGACGGACAGACAGAGAATCAGCCAAACCAACGCTGCTGACCTCCACCTCCGCAGAGGTAATCATAAAGTTAGCTGCTGTGGACTGTTGTTTCTCAAGAAATGATTAAACAGCCTATGGTTGCTTATTTGTAGGACTGCAATATAACACTCTCTCTTTTTCTATACTTTTTTTGATCAATTGATTTGATTTGACAGCATATTGGAACATAAGGCAGCATAAAAAAAGACAAAGAAAAAAGACAAGTAACAATACAATGAAATGGTCCTTGTTCAAACCAAAGCTCATAAAATTCCACTCCTTCTCCATACTCTCATAAATCCTAACAATTTCATCATTATAGTTACTGCACATTTATTATAGTCACATATGAATATTAAACATCGTATATCACATTACAATGAAACAACTATAGCAATAATAACAACATATACAAGTTCGGCAACAGAGCCAAGCAGCAACAATTGTAGCAAAAACACAATATATACAACAATGATGCAACTTTAGTGAAACCTTCTCTGTCATGTGGACCGATGTCATCATTACATAAGTACATACAGTCCTGCAAAATCATCCAAAGATACAGAGCAATAACAAAAAAAGAACAAAGTTTTAGCACGTTATTGATGAAACTAAACTGGCTTCTTGAAGAAAAACCAAGTTACAAAACGAGGAGAAAAAAGAAAATAAAATGTCAACATGGCTACTTTATTCTTGCTTTATTACTTAAATACATGAAGACATTTTACAGTCACGAAACGGTTTAGATGGTCAAGAAAAAAAGAAACTCAGGGAGACAAGTCTGTAACGGCAGCTGCAGACTGTAGAAAATCAGGAGGTACAGAAAAAGCTTTTCATTAAAAAATGGGCCGAAATGTTCACAGACATTATTTCACCTGGTTTATAAAGCTTTGCACATGCATCCATCTATTTCAGGAATCTCATTGTTGAATTTTACACTTGTGCATGAACCTGATGTCCTGGATCTTTTTTAGTCATTGGATGCAGACACGTTCTCACTTTGTGATTTGATATAAAGCCACTGTTTGCAGCATGAAAGCAGCAGCAGAGAAGAAGTACAGTTTTACAGAACGTGAAACTCAGATACTCATCAGTGAGGTGGAGGAAAGGAAATCTGTTGTTGTTTGGTATTCTCAGTACTGAAAAAAAAACCTGCCAAACCTGACTGGAAAAATATAAACGATTGGCTGTGTTTGTTCAGAGCCAGAAACCCTGTGGACCGCATCACCCTGACTCAGAAACCGGCTCTGATGTGAAGTCACAGGTTTTACATTAGGACAACAACCTGAAGCGCACATCCACACGGCACAAAGAACGGTGAAAAAGGTGGGCTGAGATGGATTGTAATGAGTCCTAAATTCCATTGAGACGCGATAGAAAGAGCTGAAGTCTGCTGTTCGAAAAATGACTCTGGAGTCCGAATGTCTGCACGAAAGAAAGCAGGAAACTATCAGCAGACAAGTGCAAGAAAACTCAATGGTTTTAAGGCTCAGTCCAGCTCTCCCTTGCCTTATCTTATTAATTAGTATTTTACTTTATTATTGTTGAGCATCCTGGGGCATTTTATTAAAATAATCAGAATTTTGCACAATGGTTTCTAAGTTTGACCGAGGACATTTAAATGTCCCTACTTACATTTCAATAATTGTGCTTATTGCGACATTAGGAAAAGGAAAATAGTGTGTGCTGTTGGTGCTGCTTGGCTGACATCTTTCCAGGAGTTAGGGTGGCAGGCTGGAGACGGGTGGAGGTGGTGATGGGGGAGACAAGGTGTTGGGAACTGTGATGGCTGGTATGTTTGGGTAAGCAAGGTGATGTGAGTCATCTCAACCTTTAGCCTGCCATCCATCACATCGCAGAGACACCAACAAAGGGAGGCAAACAAAGATAACATGGGGAAAAAAGCATTTGCTGTGACCCATTACTCTCCCTGAGGACTGTTCAGTTGCAGAAATGCATTTTTCTTGGGAAAATGTCTTCATCTTCTTTCCTGAAATATAGAATTTGATAGATCTAAAACTTGTGGTTTTATGTGTTATACATGATAGCAGCTGCAGCCCAATTTAACCTGATGTTCACTCAGAATAAACAATAAATACTCCTCATAAGATTTTGTTATAATGAAATACATGTTTGTACAGATTTTCTCAATTCAACATAAATTTATCCAATGTTTTCATCCGACATTTTTATCCAAGTGGAGCTCCAAGTGAGGGTCAGTGCAGATAAAAGAAGAGATTTTGATCTATTCATTCAGTTCTGAATCAACTCTGACAAAAAACATTTTCCCCTCATCAATGCGCTCTACCCATGCTGACTGGATGCTACAGTAAATGTCATGAATCAGCCATGTCCAAAAGAAATTTGAGTCATTTAGGCTTTTATTTATTCCCCTGTCATTTTTGAGTGCATTGAAAATAGCTGATGGGGTTGTGCTCATTTATACATATGAAACCGATTCATATCCATATGTTTTCCTATTGACCTGTTGAAAATGAATCCATTCACTACATGATCAGATACACTCTCCATGGAAAACATGAGGTTACATATGTGGTAAAACAGAATTCAGTGGGTAAAAACAGAAAAAACAACATTTGGGGGGTGGGGGTGGGGGTGTGTGAATGGGTCTCTCCAGATATGGATGGATGAATAGGGCAGGGACACCTACAGTATACCCTATTTCAGCTGGGATGAGCCTTTACCTGAAAGAGTTTCATTACTTCCCTATATTTTTTACTATATTTTTTACAGTAAAAAACAGTAAAATATATGACTACTGTATGATTTGTTGACATAGTTATTCTTTGCTTTGGTAGCAGCAATGTTCTCAGTTGGCAACCAAACTTCAAGAGGTCACCTGGAATTGAACCTTGGCAAACGGTAACTGGTTATGTCTGTAGATTGTCACCCATCCAGGTCCACTAACACTCTAAGCTTTCCTTTAATGCCCAGTTGCATTTTACATAAGCTCAATTTATGTTGAAATGTCCTTGATATTAATCTGATATGTTTGCTAAGGTTTTGGTTAGCATCATGTAGTCTTGTATACCAACAATAATTACTCAGCTAAGAAAGAAGACAGTCCTTTATTAATCTAAGACTGATTGAAAAATTTAAAATCTTTAAAAGGTTTTTAAAGCATAGTCTTATATTACATCAGATGCTCTAATGGAACTTGCCCCAGAAATAGAAGAACAAGGATTCCCGCTGTTGTAGAGGATAAGTTCACAAGTTACAAAACAAAAAATTTAAAAAGCCCCATATATATTTGTAAATAAGCCACTTCAACGGAGTCATCCAATACATTCACTCACTGAAGAATAAAAAAATATAGTATAAGATTTGATACACATATATTATTATAAGTTTGCTTCAGTGATAAACAGGACAAGGAGATTATAATGCTATATTTTTATAGAACATTCACATATGAATATGACATGTTATTTTATAGATATTTCTACAGAATATATAACATTAAAAATCAAGATAAGCATCTCTGTACATACTGTATCTGTAGAAGTAAAATATTGTGTATGAAATAAATGTGGCACCGTTTGTAAATAAGTCATTCATCAGAGGCTTAAAGTGAAGAAAATTGAACGTAAAGGACTAAGTAGGATAAACACTACTGTACAAATCTTGCTTTGACCCAACTTAGACCCTTGCAAGGGTCTCCTGAAGAGAAGGATCCATTTGTGATAAAAATGAAGACCAGGTCCGCACAGAGATACAGTAAGATGAAGTCTGTCCACTCAAGTTTCTCAAATTATCTGGACATGGAACTGCTGTTTTAGGTGCCTGAAAACCTGAACTTTTTAGTCATGAGCCCAAAGTGAAGTAATGGGAGTCATCAAAATCTGCTAAAGGAGAAGAATGGAAAAAAATATATTTATACAGGCACAACAATTTATTTTTGTCCATGTACAGGAGGAGGTCAAGGAGCAGGTGGAGCTTCAGGAGTGGACTAGTTTATGTCCATCTTGGTATGGTGGAATATTCCAGCATCATTTAATTAATAAAACATGCCTGACAAACACCACAGAGCAGATTTTATGTCCTTATTTAAAAAATGCTATGTCGTTAATCTAATTTTGACTTCATAGAAGTTAGGAACTCAGCCAGAATCCAGTATTTATGATGAAAACCTTTCTAATAAAAGTATAAAACCAGTATTGTTTCAACACAAAGTGGGGCAGGAGGTCCACAGCTTTATAGTAAAAAATAAAATAGGTTGGGAACCACTGACATACAGCATGTACATGCAGACCCTGCAGGTCAAAAACTTTAGATGTAGAAAGTTTGTTTTAACCCTGTGGTGCATAGTTTCCACTACAGTGGACAACTATTTGACATCTGTTTCCCAGTATATTCATGGGTGGGAAATGGGGATGGAAATTTCAGGGGACATCAGTGAGTCATGCAATACACTGTAATTTACTTTAGAATGAATATTTTTATATGTACATACATACATTGTAATAACCAAACTTTCTTTTGTGATAAACAGGAAAAGTAAACAATACTGCCAGATTCATTATAGAATATTCATATTATAGAAATATGAAGAAACATATTTAATCAATGATTTTTAAGAAGATATAAAAATACATTAGATAAAAAAGTGAAATATGATTACAAAATAATAAAGCATCACTGTAGTAAATTACTGGATGCAAAAAAACATGTGGCACTGTTTCTTAATAATTCATACATCAAAGGGTTAAGAATTTGGTTGTTGAAGTAAAATATGTTTATATGTGCTTGAAAGGAACATTTACAGAAGTTTTCCCAGAAACCCAAAACAACAGACTTATTTAAAAAAAATTCAAACATGTTCCCACACAAACATTCAATGGTGCTATTAACCTACATATTGCATTTCAAGTTCTGGAAAGTTCTCCATCAAACGCCCAGACAAAAAATCTGCCACTTCTCTGCTGCCCATAAATAAGCTTTTAATAAAAGTTTTATAGACTTTTTATGCCAACAATTGTGTCATAAGTCAGAAGATTTTGTTGTTAAAGCTGCAAAGTATAACCAGATCTGTTGGGTTGTGGATTGCAAAGAGCCACAGAAGCAGCTTATTCCTCTCATATCTGACCCATCGGTGATATAAATGCAATGACTTGTGCTTTAGAGAGAAAATCTTTTTCAGGTCTTTTTCTTTTTTATGCCCCATTGTTATTACTGCTTATGGCTGCAGTTACATCAAGCTTTATGAGTGAGCTATTCACTATAATCCTATAACATATCAGAGCATAAGATATGTCATAAATGAGATTTTTTTTTGGATCATATTTTTTGAAAGTGGACATTTTTTAATGCTAAGTTTATGTGTTAGTTTATGGCGATTGTGACTATGTGACAGAGTCAGTCCAGCGGGCTGCCAGGCCTTTATATAAAGCAGAGCAGTAAATCTTAAATCATTTCATATTTCTCTTTCAGCTGGTTTTGCCTTGTGTGAGTCCGGCTTCAGCAGGTCTGTGTGTTAGGAAACAAAGATCGTATGCGGAGCTGTCGGGATGGAACAGTTGGACACGGCAGACGCTCCTCCTGCTTCCTCCTGTCCTAGTCTCCACTCCGGGGGAGGAAGCTTTGGTCCTCTACACCTCCGTTTATCCTTCCTTCTCACCCTTCTCCTTCTCATCCATCCTTCCCTTCCTTCCATCCAAAGCTGCGTCTCTGTCAGCCGTGTGGATGATGAATATTATTCGCTGCGCTTTGCTGTTGTGGACACTTTTAGCTGAATAATCCAAATAATCTTTTAATTCTCCATCTTTCATTGATCCTTGTTTTTGCTGGTGTTTTTGTTCTTTTTTTCATCATGAACCTATTTTACTCCTCCTCATCCCTCTCTGCTTCACCCATTCCATCACACCAACACAGATCCATTCATACTGTGTCTGGCAGGCAGACCTCCGGCTTGCAGGGTAAGTCCTCCTCCCCGCCACCCACTGTCTGGTTCTGCCACCTCCTTCAGAATCGCCCTGATCCGCGCCCCTTTTCCCCAGGAGCTGTAATAGACAGCTGAGCGGGCTTGGCGGTGTAGGGGCAGAGACTGAGGATGGATGGATTAAAAAAGGGGTGTCAGGCTCAGAGGCAGGGTGAGGAAAAAGAGAGTGTGAAGGGACGGCAGGAGGTTTAAGGTCACATCCCACTGTGCGCTAAGATGGCATAGTGTCAGGGTGGTGACCCCTTTGCTGACACAGCCCTCCTCCATTACTGGCACACACTCAGCACACTCCTTCTCATCTTCCTCTTCAAGCCTTTAGGCCATCTAATTGGCTGTTGAGGTTAGTGATTCGCCACCAACTACCAGCTGGATGTGCGCGTCATCACACCTCCAGGTCACTGGTGGCATATGGAAGGAGGCTGGAACAAGTTTGCGGGTTCAACACTGTATAGTAACGTTCAAAAAAAGAGGAAGAAGAGGAGAGGGAGGTGTTTGATCGAAGAGTTACAAACGTGGAACAGCTGCCAGCACAAAATCTCATGAAACACAATCACATAAGTGCTCTTTATAAGGTTTGAATATAAAAAATGAAACCTTTCAGGCATGCACTGACAAACTGTCCACTGATCAGTGTGGATCATTTATATTTTCTTGGCACGAGACTGTGAAGGGACAAGTCCCCTTCCAAAGACCTTTCCGATGACTATCGATGGTCCTCCAGGGATTTCAGAACAGTTTGGCTTTGGCAGCGGCTCTCGCCCCGACGTCCCCTGGGACTAGAGGGACAACAGCTGCTGGAGCAGGACCGAACATCTGGCAGAGAAAGGTAGGAAAGTCAAAGTCTTGTCCAGAAGGTTGTTAGAGTCGCTGGCAGTGTGGATCATGTAAGATGGAGCTGTCATTGTTAACAGAGACTGCAAACAGCAGGGCAGGCTGCTCCCCAGACGGAGGAGTCGTCTGTATCATTTTCTCAAAGTGCTGCTGAACATTCGGTATTGATGAAAGACATAGCGGTTTTGATAGGAAGGCCTGGGGGACTATGTCTCAGTGCGCTGAGTAGCGCACGCTTAGTGGCACCCCGTAAGACTGTTTCATAGTTGCCTGTCTGAGCTGCTGCAGTTGAACTTGTTGGCCAATGAGTGAGAACATTTAGTTTCCTTTCATTTTCTTTTTTAACATCAATGAGCTTTTAACATCAGAATGTATTAGGTCACGAATCATCATGGTGGAATATATTACCACTTAAATCTGCTACAACATGGAAGAGAGAAAAGATTTTTGATCAGAATAAAATTCAACTCAAGCTGCCCCTGAACTATTGGACTGTAATTTATTATAAACTTGAATCTTTTGACAAACTTATGTGAAACACTTTTACAAGCAAATATTGTACAGCAAAGAAAATGTAAAAAAAGAAAAGAAGAAAAGGTTGAGGAGAGGCTGCTCAATTTCTAATGAAAGTGTTAAGTGTAGATTTTGGATGTGTGCATGAGGTGTGTTTCTTGAGGCAGGTGATGTGAGAAGATGGCTTGGAGGTCAAAAGGTATCTGGACAACATTCGGATGAAAAAAAAAAATTCACAAAAGGTCTGGCATCTTTACCCTTATGCTGAATCTGTGAGGACTCTTAAAGCTGAATTGTGGAAATCCCACTAGTTCAGTCTCAGCTTCCCTTTACAGTATATGAACTGAACCTGTGAAATACTGACAGTAGACCGCCTGCCATTTTAGCGGTGGCATTTGGAGCTTGTCAGACATAATTGTGAAGAGAATAGGGTCATTTCCTTACAATGTCAAAGAAATCTGGGCTGATTTGCACACTTTTTTGTTTCTATAACAACAGTAGAAAACGTCAGCTGCTGGTATAAAAAGCTGTATGCAAAGAGCACAGACCTTTTAATACATGAGGATTACTGCTGTCTGAGACCTCTCGGCTTAGTACTTCATGCTGGGCTAGGGGTTTTGTCACAGTAGTGAAGATATTATCTTTTTGCTTTTATTATTGGAACCTCTTGACAAGTGGACCACTCAACTTTTGCATCTTTCTTATAATGGCGTTATTTTGCAGGATTTCACTAGTAGCTGCAGGTAAAATATTGAAGCGGAAGAATAATGGAGATATTAGAAGTCAATTTAAAATTGTCCTAAAACAAATCAAGTCCTAATTAAAGCAACCAAAGAGACTCCTTGATATATATATATATGTACAACTGTCTACACTGACAAAATGAAATCGATTTTGAAATGATTCTTTTGTTATCGTGTCAAAAAATAAATAAAATATCCCTCATACATCAGCATCAGACACTGTCAGCTACAGCGTCTGTCAGTGGTTTTAAATGTTGCTTCTTTGACTCGATGCGTGTGCCTACTTTCAATCGCTGGGCATAATCACAAAAGGCATGTACTTGTTTATATAAGTCCTCACAGCCGATGGTGTACGTCAGAATGAGAAACAACCCATCACGGTTAGAGAATTGTTTTTTACCCTGTCAGACAGGAGGGCTGCAAGAAAACTTTTGCAGCATTTATAAGACTCAAAAGCTCAGCAGATTCCATCATCTTCGAACGGAAGAAGTTTCAAACCACCTACAGACTTCCTATATCTCACTGCTCAGTCAAACTGAGTAATAAGGAACGAAGGGGGTTGGGAGAGATGGGGGGGTGGGACTTGATAGAACTGTCAACACTGAAACCTTTGATTACCAATCCATGAGGCAGGTAGAAACATGAGATAAAACGTTCTAGAAATTAAACCTTAAACTTTTTTCGCCTTGCACATATCAAGATTTCATAAGAAATCACTGACATTGAATCAAACAGCCTCACCCAGCAGCCTGAAGGGTTGATGCACAAAAACCTGGTCGAAAAGATAAAAAGATGCATACATAGCTTTGCATACAGCATGTAACATCCAGTCTTACAGGATCAGTACGTAGCATCATAGAGAAAAACACTGACCCCCGCATCTGCATAAATACAGTAGAATAAGCCTTTTCATTTAAGAGTGATTAAGATACTGTCAGTTTGATCGGCTACAGATGACCGATTGTAAAGTCAATAACTTAATGGTAGGGAAGGAGATCCTGGAAAACGGTTTGAGCAAGCTACATTTAGAAGATACACAATTGAAGTTTAAACCTCTTTCTTCAGAATTTTATACAAAGCCATGCCTTCAGAGCAGAGGAGCACGGGAGGTGGGGAGGGGCAAACAACAGTCTAGTTTAACAGACATATATCACCATGAACCGGACAGTTAAAATGAGTGCATGGTGTTTTTTCAGTCCTGGACATTCACCAGGTGACTACAAATTTTTATTTTTATGTTAGGGCATTTAATTAATTGGCTGCAACCAGGGTGTGAAGAGGATTTTAAGCAATATGGAAAAAATGCTCCTTGAAAGCATTTCTCTACACCTTCCATGAGCTCACACATCCTCATTTCTGTCATCTGGACATGATGATGGAGCTGTTGCTGTGTCTGAAAATGAGGATCATGTGGATCATGATGTTAATCTTTGCCTGTTCTTGCAAATTGCAATGTTAGAGTGGTAGAGAAAGGTTCGATATGATTGCTATGCAATGAACACTTTATTGGCTATGCTAACAAGCCAACATGAGTCATGTTTGATATTGAACCTCCCATCTTACAGTGAACATTTTCTGCTGTTTCTCATCACTTGCAGGGCATGTAGCATTCATGTCTCTCTTATTTTCTAGTGTCTGCTCTGGATTACGTAATTCAGCAATAATAATAAAATAGTCATTAAAGGTCTGATATCATTAACAAAATATTAATTTTGACTCAAATTTACCAGAGGAGTTATGATAATCATCTATCCATCCATCCATCCATTTTATGATAATCAGACATTCACTATTTATGATGGCCTTACCATTGGAGAATTCTCCTCCTCTTTCTAATAATAACTTTGACAAGTACCAGATAACAATTAATCTGTGTTGTCCCTGTAATGTGTGTCTTCACTGTGAGACACATCCTGCTGATATCAGCTCGTTGCTCAGGTGCTGCTCACCTCTTCTCAAACAAGCAAGAAGCTTCTCTCCCTCGCATCATTTTCTTTCCCTCTCTCTTGTTTTTCTGGATCTCTGTGGCATCCACACAGGCTCGGACTGGCAATCTGTGATTTTGGGCATTTGCCCGGTGGGCCGCCGTGTGTCAGGCGTGCTTTTGGGCCGGCCCACTCAGAATTTCACCGGCCCCGCATATCAGCCCAGATATATCAAGTGGCCACTTGCAGAATGAAAACTTCTAAATAATACTACAACGTCAGCCAATTGCGACGAGCACATTTTGTACCCCTCACTTTGGGTACACATCTTTGTCATGGTGAGCACAAAGCGTGATTTTATTTTTCGTTTTTTCTTTTTCAACAGTAAAATCCTGACAATAAACTGAAATATAATAAAGACTACTTTTTATAAGTTAAGAAAAGATTATTCTTTTGTATCTGGTGGATTTCTATTAAAAGTTTTAGCAAAAAGAAACAATATGTGGCGGACGGCAGTGCATGATGGGAAGGAAGGTAAAGCCTGACGTGAGTTGCGTCTGATGTTTTGATTGGTGAAGGTTCATGGTAAGACGGATGCATGTTGCGCATATATTCGCTGTATAAACCGTGAAAAGAGCTGGCAAAGAGATAAAAGAGGGAGCCGTGAAGATCCGTGGATAAA
>JAVQJG010237295.1:0-13646 GCA_036024015.1 Craterocephalus amniculus | reverse complement strand
TTAGAAAATAATATGTTTCTAATAATAATATTATAGAAAATAATATTTGTTATATTCCATCCATACAAAATACCCAAATTTGTCTTAATTTCATTATAATATGCATATTTTGGCAATGTGGCTGGTTTGATGAGTAACGGTGTTACTGAATCCACCTAAAAATGTTTGACCTTCATTTATGAAGTTCATGAGATCTTTAAACTTATGGTCAATTCATATGACGTCCGTGTGTGCCGCATCTCGGCTGCTCCAGGGTTAAGTTTTGCCTCAGCAGCGCATTATCTCACACCCGGAGCCTCGTGGGCAGCAACCGTTCGCTATTTAGCAACAGCTAGCTATTTAGCAACCGTTAGTTATTTAGCTAAGCAGCTAACTGTTAGCTACTAACGGTCGCTGAAATTGTCCTCTAAAGAATTAAACCATTGCATCCACCTGTTTCGGACTTGTCATAAACGTGCATAGCATCACTTGACACCGCATGAAATCCAGACAGCTGATCTCTAACCTTTTCGTGCACAGCTTCCTTAATGTCGTTGTGAACTTAAGATGTTTGTGGCGTGGATCCAAAAAGGATGCGTTGTGCGCGGTGCCAGTATTTTCAGGTATTTTCAGAGACTACCCAACGTCGTGTGAAGTTGAATGAGGGTCAAGTTTGTACCGTTTGGAAAAAACTTGCATACGTTTTAATTAAAATACTTTATTTCCTCGATATGTCGACACTTTTATTTTTTTCGTCAAGTGGAGCATGTGTCAAATGTCGGTCATTTTGACGACATAAAGTCCCATCCCTAGTTTAAACAATTTTCTGCACATAAACACTGTGCCGTTATGACTGTTCATGGCCGTTAACACCTTACTTGCATCAACACTCTGGAGATGGTGATGTATTTAGAGGGTTTAATGACACTAAAGGGTGAAACTTTAAGGGTAGACAAACAATATGGTATCAAATACATAGAATTGGATATACTAACTAAACACAAAGATCACATAAACATGAACAAACAAGCAAAGAGGGGCAGAACGTCTAAGTTACCATGGCAACCTAATACTGGGAGATGGCCTATGATGATATATAAGGCTTATTGTTGCTTTTAGCTAGTTGCCTTAACTTAACACAATCAACATAAACTAAAAACTTAATTTACATGGAGGAAATATACAAATAAGCACCAGCAATGCAACCTCAGAATTACAAAATGAAGAATATCAATCTGTTGTAGTTTACAGAAAATTGGACCTCTGATGTAACTAACATTAACTGTAAAGACATACAAAGACACAAGTTTTACCTGTGTGAGTGATGTAATGCTTCACTGAAGATTAAACTCACTGATATATCAGCTCAGCAGAGTTAAATGTATGGAATACAATTTCAAAGATTGTTCATTATTAATAACCTCGTTTAGATAGTGTTTATGGTTCTACAATCCTTACAAGATGAAGAGAAAAAAAAAGAAAAAAATCCAATCAGCCTATCAGGTGCACAGCTACAGAGAAGCTGACCAAAATAGCCATGAAGCCCAGACAGCTTACATTGGGAGAGAAGCAACCAGTGATAGAATTATTGGGTATGCGCACAATTTGGAGGTGGGCCAAAGGAGGTGGGATTTCTCCGCTGTATTGTTTCAAATTTTCTCTCTCTCTCTCTCTCTCTCTCTCTCTTGGTGGAAATTTTATACCCTAGCTTTAAGCAAGTTTTTAATTTATTAAGTTTTGGATCATATGGATTTGAATTTTAAATCATGAATTAATGTTGTACTTCTCTGTGTGTCTTATCTAGACATCTGGAGTCTTGGAGTCATCCTCTTCATGTTGGTTTGCGGCCAGCCACCCTTCCAGGAGGCTAATGACAGTGAGACCCTCACCATGATCATGGACTGTAAATACACTGTACCAACCCATGTCTCCAGTGCCTGCAAGAAGTGAGTTCTCCTTCTTTCGTTCAGCCTCCTGTTTCAGATGTTGTTCATTTTTTTTCTTTATTCAGAACTTATTGTCACAATATGAACATAAGGTTTTGGAAATGTTTGTTCTTTTGATTTGAAGGACGGCTGTAGCTCAAAAAGAAGGGACAGTGTCTCAATGCATGAACCTGAATCCAGGTGTGACAGGAATCCGGCATTGTTCCAAATTGCTTGTGCGGAAGAAATCAGTTAGACTAATTAATAAAAAACTATTGTCAACTGCTGAACGGAGACCTCTTGCTCATTTGGCATCATTTAACCATTATTATTTCTTCAAACATTTTCTCTCCTTTGTTGTCAGAGACACTTTGCTCTTCTGCAGCCAGTCTGCAAGGCAGCTGCAAGGAATGAACGTCTGGTCGAACTTGGTGCGTTAGTGGTGTTTATATGGTGTAAATATACACAGATCGAATGTACACATATTTGAGGCTCAAATAAAGCAGAATCACGAGCAGTTAAAAAGACCAGACTGTAGAACAAGGAAGAGGACAGGAAGTTTAAAGCAAATGGATTTGTAAAACCACTAATGCTGCAGATTGGAACCTGAATCCAGCGCTATGTAGCATGTAAATAAATTCCTCTCTTTGCGATTTGCAAAGCACATCATCATAAATTGCAATTTTGATTTAAAAACAAGAAATCGTTTAGCTCTATTCTAGAGGTCAACATTTCACTCTGCTAAAAATTCCAAACTCTTATAAGTTTTAAAAACCAGAAATGTTGGTTAAGTCTTTATTTGAAACGTTCTAGTCCATGTCATTGCCTGTGAGAAAAGGCAGAAAAACTCAGTGCGTTCACAACGGACACCAGAAAAAATTCTTTGCGCGTACAAACTCAATTTAAAGTCAATGTACAGCCGCAGAAAAACGTTTCCTCAGAGTTTTCAGCATGTTAAGGTTGGCGCTCGTAGCAGACTTACCAAAGGCAGACGAAGGCTTTGCTAGTGAAACCGATCACCTGTAGTTTGTATCCTGGAGCAATATGCTGGCACCAGTCCTCCCCAACAGATCATCAAACTGGGATCAGGTGAGCATGATCCGTAGAAGTGGCCGTCATCCAAACGCAACTCCTGGATTAGTATGAAATTCACCAAACTCCGAGCGCCTCTGGAGGAGGAAATGGTGGACCCAAACTCACCAAAGTATTCAGTTTTTCAACTTCCAAAGCAGGTACAACACCGCAACTCTCTGCTAGTACTCATAACTTGTTGCCGCCATGGCTGCTACTGAATGTTGGTGACGTGTGAACAGCTGTTTCCCTTGACTCACGAGTAGAGCGTTTTTGTACGCGGGGAAAAAACGCTTCATTCTAGCGGGAAAAAGAAGCTTCATTCTCGCGTAAAAAATGCTCAAATCAAGCGACTTGACACTCTGTGTTTGTGCGTACAAATCTATACACGGACGCGAAATGCCGCTGTTGATGTGAACACACGGCAAGGTAATTGTTGGATCAGTTCAGAGGTAGGCGAGAAGGTAAGGAAACTGTTGGAGTTTCTTTCATTGTCACACCATAAACTCCAAGGGAAGGTTGATCTGACAGGAATAAAACTTGCTTGAGTTTACTAAGCCATGAATAATTATAAAGAAATATTGTTTTCTGTCACTTGTAATTGTTTGTGACCAGATAAGCAAAAACATGCCCTCAAAATGGAACATGGAAATGGTCCTGTTAGAAAATATGCTTCAGCTGTCAGATCTTTAGTCAACTCAACTGATGCGTTCTGAGGATTACTTCTTATTCTTGCTTGCCTTAATGTTTATGCATAAACTAATGAGTAGTCTTATGTCCTGACAGCATGAATGCAGGCAGATTTACTCTACAGCTCTCTAGGTCCAGCTATCATCAAACAACCCAACATCCAGCTGCTCTGATGGAAACCACAGTGAAAGCATATCATTTCATTTATTTTTATTTATTTTCTGTTTATGTTCAGTTTGATAGACCGAATGCTCCAGAGGGACCCCAAGTGCAGAGCCTCCCTGGAGGAGATTGAGGGCCATGCTTGGCTGCAGGGGGTTGATCCGTCCCCGGCCACCAAGTACAGCACTCCTCTGGTCTCTCACAGGAATCTGTCTGAAGAGGAGCATAACAGCATAATCCAGCGCATGGTGTTAGGAGACATAGCCGACCGAGAAGCCATTGTTGAGTAAGTTTTGCTTTCTTTCCCTGTTCTGTATCCAAGTTCAAAGGTCGCACGAGACTTACTACACTCTTAATTAGCTGGCTCAGATCAACTGGCTTTAGTCAAAATAAAATAAACATTCTTTGTGGGACCATGGTATAGGCAGATTAAACAACGCAAACCCCTTTATTACACCGTTTTAATGCACTGCATGTTGTGGTGTTTTAGATTACGCATTGTGCGTCTGGGCTGCTTTCTTCCCGATTCGTTTCCTTTATAATTGATTTGGGTGCAGATAAGATTTAAATTACAACTCTCTCAGATGCTTCAATATTGCAGATTTTTGTGGAGAAAAACAAAACAATTTTCAAAAAATATTTTTGCTTGTTTTTTTTTTTATATCAATTAGGAATAAACAACACAGTAGTCAGACCAACATTCTGCTATTATAATGCTCGACAAGTAAAAATGATTTAAAAAAAGTGATTAGAAAAATGAAATTAGAAAAATTGTTTTGAAAATGAAAATTATTTTTTAACAAAAAAATCTTTTTTAAAATTGTGAAATAAAAAAAATCTTGATACTTGAATTTTAAATTAGATTTTCTTACCCCTAATTAAAACTGTGTAATGCACGGGTCAGAGTCCGTAAAACTTTCCGAAGTCCACAAACGTTATTATATGATGTAAAATCTGATCATCGGATGATGTAGCAACAAAACCTAGCCTCACTAAGTCTCCGTTCAAACTTATGAACTGTCAGCTGTTTCCTCTTTGGGTAGGACACAATTTCAAGGCAGATTTGCACAAACACAAGTATTTACCACGATGAACCCTCTGATGAAACCAGCCAACGTCCGCAATAAATTGAGCCAGTAGCTGCTTGCATTTGGGGTGGTTTCCTTCAATGACGAAAGGCGTCACATGGTACAGAGAGATTGGTTTGTTTCTTTAAGCAGTAATTGCAGGCAAATGAGATTTAGTTAGAATGTTTATAAAAAACAATTTCAAAACTTTATTATGCCTTTTTAACATTTTAAGACTGTTTAAAACAGTTTATTGTGGAATATTTAACCTTGACGTTAGAGTAACGTAACTCAACACTGTGCCATTTTGTATCTGCATGAAATATGAATTGTCCTGTTTTCTGTTTTAATTTTTCAGTAATAATGCATTTGAAGCTTTGTGACATGGAACCCAGGCAAAGCTAAAGTAGACTAAGAGATGTTTAACTTGGAGAAGCAGGAGTGCTTTATCCTGAGGCTATTGGTGTGTTCCAACATGCTGAAAACCAGCATTGTATTAGAGAACATTCGTGGCAGTAAAACGGAGAGCAGCTGCTGATTTCAGGGTCATGTTACAAGTCCACACTTGTTTGAGTGTTAACCCTTCATATTGTACGAAGAACTGACTGGTGTGATGCAGACTCATCATCTGTCATGATGTTTGCACTGAGCTTCACATTCCTGTTGCAATCTTGTTCACCAGTTAACAGAACTACAACCTTCGGGTTTTCCATGCTGCCAAAGACGATTAAAAGAAAATAATTCTTCTTATTCTTGTCTGTGAAGGTTCTTAGTCATTCAGGTCATTTTCATCGAGTTGAATCAAGGCATCTGAACTTGTAGAGTATTTCTTGAAGACGTTTCACTGCTTCTCCAAGCAGCTTCATCAGTTCTAAAGTAACTTTGGTGAGGAAACAGATTTTTATGGGCTAACTGTCCCCCTGTGGGAGGGATTGTGAATACTTACATCTAAGAGTCCTTTGAGTCTTATTCTTGCTGCCGTAGGCTTCTCTACTGCAGATATTTTCAATGTGGATTTATAAAAGACATCTTCTGTTGGAGATGGAAACCTAAATCAAATTTGAAGCGTTCAATGTCAACATTGAGCTGTAGCTTTTCTGCTTTATCTTGGCTTCTGGCCACTACAGCACCCGGTATGAAGCTATCAACCACCTGTCTCTGACAGCAGAAACAGAAAATATGTGAATGAGATAACTTAATCAGAAATTCAGCTCTATTAAAATTCTGTGCACGTGCACAGAGGAGAGCTCTGACTTTGCTTGCTGTTTTTAGCTTGCAACTTTGCAATGCAAGTAATTTAAATGTAAACAGAACTACTACTACTACTACTACTACTACTACAGTCATTTAGCAAATACTTTTATCCAAAGCGACTTCCATTTGAGAGAACAATACAAGCAAGACACAGAGTAGGATACAGCATGAACAGGTTAACTGTTGGACTTTCATGTCAAGTGCTAAGTTTTGTTTTTTTGTATGTTTTTTACATAGAACACAGTGAGGAGGCACACTCCTGTTACCATAAATGAATGGGATTTAACATGACTAAATAAATAAATGGAATAAGTATGAAATGATTACCATAAATTTATGATAGTTAAATGCTACTTAAAATGCAGACTTAAAAGATTACTAGGAAACGATTATGTCTGAGAGCTAGTAATAAATATAATTCAGGTTCAATATGATATTGTGGTGCCAGCTTGAGATATTAGTTATCAACCCTAAATCTTGTTTCTTAGATGAGTAGAGTAACCTAATTAACTTAACTATGTCAAATAAGCAGCAAAGTCTCATGTGGTCTGTATAGTATGTGTAATACATAGAACATGAAAAAGGTATGATTCAAACCTTAGAGATTTTGATTTTAATTTGACCTTTGCTGGTTGCACAAAATAAGCTGTACGTAAACAATAAACAGATGAACAGAAGGAATTTGATTTGGTGATTTATTGAACATATGAATATTTTGGAGAGAGAGAGAGAGAGAGAGAAAGAAAGAATCTGGTTAAATGTACAAAATATTAGGTATGATTATATAAAATACTTTTCCAAAGGTTGGGGTTGAATTTATTAGTGTATTGTGTGATAGCTTAACTTGTACTGTAGCAGCTAAAAAAGTCCTGAAAATGTCCTGGAAAAGTCCTGGGAATCCTGAATGTATTTTATGAGGTAAATTGTAGTATATTTACTTATGATTAGCATCAATGACAGACCAACCATTATTTTGCTGTTGTGTTTAGTAAGTTGTACAATTGACTAGAGATGTTCAGATACCATTTTTTTCTTCCCGATACCGATTCCGATACTTGTGCCATGGGTATCAGCTGATATCAAGTACCGATACCATTATATTATTAGTCGAATGTCATATTACACCTGCATGAGTGTGATAAGATTAGCATTGTGATAGGCCTGGCTCAGTTTAAACTCTTTGTTAATCCAGCAAATAGTAGACATTTATAATTAAATGCAGTCCTGCTGGTGGGAGAATCCATTGTGAAATACTGCCACACCGCTGACATCATTACTATCAGCATCGGAGGCATTTCCGATTTTGGTATTGGTATGGGAACAACTCTACAATAATTACAACCGTGGGGACTTATAATAGCAGTAGTATCAGTTTTAACACTGTGATTAAAAAAAAAAAAAGGCAATGCACTAACAGACTAATCAGCGCAAGCACTGGAAGTAGATCATTCTAATTCTAATGGGAATCTGGCCATTTTCTGCCTGAAAATTGCTTATTTCTTCACAATATCAAAGAAACCAAGGAGGAAATGCGGTTGAAGTTTTTTTAACATCAGAGGGAAACTTCAGCTGTGAAAAAAAAAGAATTCAAACAACACAGACCTTTTAATTCACGAAAATTATTTCTATCTGAGATGCGTTCACACTGGTTTCACGCGGAGCACCGCATGTTTAACAGAAAAGGGTTGCAAAGATTAACGGAAGGATTTTATTCTTCAACAACAGCTTGGTAAGTCTACCTGAAAAGTTTTCAGTGATGTAAAGTCTGCTGCTGCCACGCTGAACACGGGGCAGCACGCTAGTGGTTGCCCTGAGATGCCCTGTTGCTGAGAGGACATGACTGATGCAGGAGATATTGTAAAGTGTTACGAAGTGTAAACCTGCTGCACAAGAAAAAAACACACTTTCCAGCCTCATAGATGATTGTAAAAGCATGAAATGAGCTGCTGGTTTTATTATGAGAGATTCTGTTGTTACTCTCCTAATCATGCACCGGTCATCCCGTTAATGTTAGAGCCTTAAATCAGATACATTGGGAACTTCATTCGTCCGCAGCTCATAGAAATTATTTTATTCTAATTTTTGGAAGATTGCTATGAAACTTGCAGAACTTGCGTTGGTTTATTTATGCAGAAAAACACACACACGGACACACTGTTTCACTGTTGCAGGGTTGCGTTCAGAGCCGCTCTGCTGATGAATATTTTATCTGCAGTAATAGATTATCTAGCTGGACTGCAGTGTATTGAGTTGGGGTGGAATGAGCGGACATTTTTGGTGTTTCTGAGAAAGAAGAAAGTCTGTTTATTTAATGTGTTTTCAAATATATGCAATAAAAAACTGTTAAAAAACTGAAAAAGATTCCGTGACGTTCCGGCTTTTTTAAATGCTTTTTTGTGGCAGTGAATTTCAGCTTCAGCAGCTGGATGAGTCTCAGTGTCTGGGACAGCATGGCAAGTTGCAGACAGAGGCGCAATGATGATATGGTTCTGCAAAGAGAAACCTGTCTCTCTTTAATGCAATCCAAGGTTACATTAATACCTTATACCCGAGTATGATGTGGAGGGGCTTTGACAGTATGAAAATGTGAATACCGCCCATGCCTTTTCACTTTTCTTTTCAGGGAACATTGCCAAGCTTACTTTATATACCTCCTCCACCAGAGATCCAACGAACCAGCATCGTTTTTACCATTGCCCCATTGTGGTCAAGGAGACAAAGAAAAAATAAATTCCAACCCACACTGACCGGCTCTTCCAAGTCTCTTCCTGGCAAACATGGATCATTCCCTAACAAAATGGGCAAGTTTCGGCTGAGAACTGTTTTGCGGTGGATGGACAGCTGTGTGGCCATCAGTACAGAAACCTTGGAGATAGGGGGACACTCACTGTTCTGAGCAGACAGGACTGCATCCTCAGCTCAGTGCAGAGGTGGAGGGCTCACGCTCGCATATCATCGGAATGCACTGCACACCTGACCTGGAAAACCGGGCTGTGAAGTACTATTCAACATGGTGGGAGAGTTCTGCTACATTCTGATTATAGATGATTGCATCCCCAACTGCGGTCTAAGGCTAAGCTGTTGCTAGATGAGCGGCCAGATTAACCCCAACCCGAGGGCAGCTGTGATTGTTCTTCCACTTTCCCATCAAAGACAATGGACTGGATCCAGTTTACTGCAACGTCACAGAGGAGCATCCAAGGCTGCAGCAGCTCCTCACCTGGACATATGGGACCACATCTCTGTCGAACTGAGTCCAACATACAAAAATTTGATCGGCAGGACAAAAACAAACATTGGAACAGTTTAGAGATGGACTGAGGAGGCTTCTTCAGCACTACAGGACTGGTCTGAACTCACTCACTGGGAAGTGTTTAAAGACAGCTCAGACCTGGAGGCCTACACACATCATTCGTCTTGGACTATTAGGCAGTTCTGCACTGATGCTGTTCTACCTACAAAGTCCATCAAAGTGTTCCCAAACCAGAAGCCATGGTGTGACAGCACAGTGCAGTCAGTGGTTAAATGAATAGATTCAGGGAGGGAGGACTGCTGCTTGCTTTGGTTAATGTTTTGTTGAATGAATAAAATGCACAGTGCTCCCCACGGGTCAGGAGTTCAGTCAATTCAGAGGACTCGCCGAATCTGTATTGTAATTATTGTGATGCATTGAATAATCAGTATTTTTTACCCATCCCTGATACTTGCTGCGAGGCTGTCAATGCCAAACCCTGTACATGCTCTGCTTTCCTCCATCACATACACTGAAGATTTATTCAAACCTGGAGTACAGATGTGTAGGGTACGAATAATATTTTACCTGACATTCATGGTATTGTTTAATACAGTTATTCCCACAACAGGAGAAAGACAGTTATTCCCAAATTCCAGTTAATTACTGAATATTACTTTTTATCCCTTTTATTCAATTTCTTCTTTTATACTTATTTAATGGTATATGTATTGGTCTTCATTGTATTTTTTAGTTTTGTTACTGTGCTATAAGCTAAGAGCTGCTAAAGAAAATGTCATTTCATTATGACTTCCATAATGATAATAAATGATTCTTGATCCCCATCATTTCCATGGAAGTGTGCCTGCACTCTGTTATTCCGCTTTTGCCTCATGTCTTGTGCTCTTCAATGTCTTCACAGTTATCTTCATGTCATCTGTTGTTTCAGAGCTCTGGAGACCAACAAATACAACCACATTACAGCCACATACTACCTGCTTGCAGAAAGGATCCTGAGGGAGAAGCAGGAGAAGGAGGTCCAGACCCGCTCCTCCAGTCCCAGCAACATTAAAGCTCACTTCAGGTAAAGAACCACTCTGTTATCATCGTACCATCGAGTCAGCTGTCTCCTCCATGACTACTGACAGATCCAGAGGTTTCAGGGAAAGCTGACTCAGATTACATATGAAATTATCTGAGTCAAAGTGCAATAACCTAAAGAGGATAATGGACCAAACTTGCTCCACTATGCAGAGTACAGTCAGTTACTTGAGACTGGGCTAGATCTCTGAAGGTCAGGTTTCCTGTTTTAGGTTCACTGAGCCTCCATCTGGTCCGAGCTTTTAAAAGATTCTTTAATGTTTTAAGTCGAAGCCTTAGTCTCTTTTAAATTATTTCATCCCATTATTCTTATAATTTATTTTGAAAAGTCTGACTTCAGCCACTAATCATGTTGCTATCAACTCAGAAAACATTTCCTAGTTTACCTCTTGGCTGTCCAACTATTTCCTCTGCTTACTTGCCAGCAGTGATGCTTTGCTTATAAAAGGAAGTGTCAGAGGAGAGGAACAAATAAGGCAGAAGGGAGTTAAGGGCTGCGCTGGGACAGCGGTGCTTTGTAAAACATGCCACACATTCCCCACAGTTCATCGAGTACTAGAAATGTTTGGTTTCTTTCACCTAGGACCTATTTTCTAGCATGAAATACGATCTTTTACTCACCCAGACAGTTTTGGTGTAACTCAAACTCGAAGGCGTTTTGTGGCAGAAATTGCCGTATTTAGAGGCTTCACGAGCTGGCCCCTTTCACTCCCATTATATTGGGTGTACGCTGATCGCGAGCGGATTTAAATATCTACCGAAGGAGTTCAGGTTACATTAAAACTGTCTGGGTGAGTAAATGATCGTATTTCATGCAAGATAATGGGTGAAAGGAACCAAACTTATCCTTTATAGATGCTCTAACCATCTGCCTACAGAGAGCTGTGCTTGTTCTGAGATTAATTCTGGCCTTCGTGTGTATGTGCTGAGTGAGTATTAGGGATCAAAGTCTATCAGACAAAACAGAAAAGGAAACATGAGTCATCAGATTTTTCCACAGACCTGCCCAAACACTGAAGAGCTCACTTCATAGATTAAAACTACGCCAGTTCATGTTCAAAGTCAGCAATCTGATCCTCCTTAAAGGAGCAGTTCACATGCTGCTCCATCTTGAATTGAAGTCTTAAATTTGCATTGAATACACATCAAAACTCCTTAAATGTAGCAGTTTAGGTCGAACATGTCGGCCCAAAGTTGGGTGCTGCATCGCGATAAAATGTAACATAACGTGACGGTAGTAAACAGGGTTGTTTAAATCAGTTAGCATGTTAATATGTTCTTTACTGAGGGCTTTTTGCTTTTATTTCAGTGCTTTGGCCCACTTAAGACCAAAATGCACTGATGTGGCTCCTGAACTATGATTAGTTTGACAACCCTGATTTAAAACCTGCTGGTTTGAGATGCTTCTTGTTTCAACACACCGAACTGAAAGAATGGCTCCGTGAGAAACATCTGAAAGAATTAGGGCCAGGGTCCTGGGGATCCCAGGGAAACCATTATATTGTACAGCAGCTGTTTTTACCCACTAACACTGTTCTACGTGCTGTTCCTCTGCTCTCTCTGTAAGTGTCTAGAAATGGATAACTTGGAAACTTTTTTTTAAGTAAATGAATTCAAAGCCAGGTCTTCTCTGTGTTGTCCATACAGGCAGTCTTGGCCGACCAGAATGGACATGCACCAGGACATAGAGGACAGTTTGGCATCTTCATCCATCTCCCACAGTGGAGGCCCTCAGTCCCCGGCTCGTAGCACAGAGAACCTCCTCAACGGACATCGCTCCAAAGGCATGATGGATCTGGGCCGAAGGGAAGAATGCTCAGCGACCGACCCCGTGGGACCCCCAGCACAGGTAGGCTGAAATGTCCCGAAATAGTTTGACTCTATGACATGCTTTCAGTTTGGACAAATTATCACATTTTTTTAAACAAATGTGGTGAGGTTATTATTTAAGTTGCTTCTGTGCTTTTCAACTAATAGATAAATACGCTGGACTGTTGTTAATACCACTAATCATTTATACTGGACTTTGGCTTTAAGCATAAAAAAGAAGAAGATACAAACAAACTTTTACTTCATAGTCGTAAACAGTAAAACCTAACATGCTAAACTAAATTCCTGCTTCTTTAGGCACACAATGGAAATAAAAAAGTATTCACACACCTGTGATATTCCAGGTTTGCTACAAAAATGTAAAAAAACAAATCACCTTTAATGTAACCTTAAAAAACAAACTGAATTGTTAGAAAAAACATATTTAGAAAATAAGCTGCTATGAAAAAAATAAATAAATAAAATAAGATAAAATAAGCTGCTATGGATACCCTTAAACTACATTAGTCTTCTTGGTACGAGCCTACCAGCATGAGATATCCTCACATGATCATATATCCTAGTTTTCGTCACAAACAGGCTCTAAATCTGTGAGATTGTTCTGGCCTCTGGATAGACTCTCGAGGTCTATGGGGTCATTAAACCCACTCTTTCACATTCGGACCTTAAAACTCTGGACTCCTTTGATGCTACAGTGACATCTATTATGTGCATTTCTGGGGCCATCGCTGTCCAGCAGCGCCCCCAGGCTGAGAAACGACCATACAGCCTTTTCACCCGGGACAGTCTGTCACGTTGCAGCTGAGCTGAGATTTGTGCACATCGTCACATTTTAACAAGCAAATGCAAACACACCAGACGTTATGAACATGAGCTGTGGCTGAGATGGAACAAGAGATAACAGTCAAGATAAGACTGATAAATCACTGTCTGGACAGAGTTCACTGTACCGTTAAGATGCAAGATGGATGCTAATTTTGCCACTGATAGGGGGCTGAGAAAATGGCCCATGTTCATCTTTGACTATGTTTACGCTGCAGGCCCAAGTAACATAAATGTGACATGAAACCGGTTTGTTTTTAAGTCTGATTTCTGTTTACATTAATGCAACTTGTATCAGGCTCCAATGTAAACACTCACCGGCCCAAATGTCGCCAGAATGCGAGTGACATGCGCAGTTCCCGTCTGTCCCACTGAACTCGAAAGCACCACGGCTGCACCTCCCCTCTGCCTGCTGCCCCCCCATCAGGAATATCAGCGCAGCCTCTTTGCTGTTGTTCCAATGTGAAATGCACCAACTATCACGGGATGCTGGTGCATTTATTATTATTTATT
>JAVQJG010237220.1:0-11435 GCA_036024015.1 Craterocephalus amniculus | reverse complement strand
CCCCCCCCCCCCCCCCCCCCCCCCCCCCCCCCCCCCCCCCCCCCCCCCCCCCCCCCCCCCCCCCCCCCCCCAAGGAAACAAACAGACGGTGGGGATTTGGACTAACTTGTAATCCCTTTGACTTTAATCAATATCTGAATTCACAGAGTGGGCACGGCAACAGCAGCTCTCTAGGGTCATGCTTTTGCAGTAAAATCATCATGAAAGTGATAAAAAGTGGAAGCCCTTTAACTTTTATCCCTTAGATAAAAAAGTTTTTATTGTGCTGCAAAGTGAGATATCAGCATGAGTGTAACACTGCTGAAAGTGAGGTGCATGCAGAAATGATATCTCATGGTTATTAATGTGCTTGGACAAATCATTCTGTAACAACAGCGGCCATGTGTTTTGGTTATTAAACATTAATTTGATTAACTTAATCAGAGTAAACTCAGAGGTGATGATTTATCATGAATATCCAATTGCTCTGTTATTGTTTAAATATTTGCTCCTCAGCAGTTTACTGACCACTGACTATTTAGGTCAGCAGTGCAACATGCTGAGCTGCACAAAGAGCTAATCTGACCGCTGGCCAGCTGTCTCTGCTACATCACAGACGGTTAAAGGAAAGAAAGCAGTCCTCTAAGCAGGCCAAACATTACTCATTACAGGTAAAAAGTGACTTGGACTTGAGGTAAAAGACTTGAGATTTAACTTGCAAATGACTTGTGTGAACATCCCTGACATCATTTGATGCTGAACTAAAGTATGTTTTGCTAAAAAGATTGTTTCCCGTTGATTATTGCTGAATTAGCTCATTAATTCAGTCATCTTGAATGATGTACATTCAAATGAACAAAATTTAAATTCAAAATGTTGTTTCAGACAGATTTACTTTATTCATATTCCTGGAAGAATATTCTCATATTTAGTGAAATTATAAATTAAACCTACAGACACAGCACGCTCTGAAAGACAAAGTCGGTGGATGAAGACCAGATGTAGGACAAACACATTGCATGTGGCTGAAATAAGATTTCAACAGGCAGGAAAAAATGACTGAACAACAAAACACTGAGATGATACAGGAGGCTACTGACATTAACCTGCTACAGACTGACGAGAGGACCAACGGAAGGCTAAACATTAAGGATGTAACACAGCAGCAGTCAGGAGGTCCAACAGACTGAATGTAAACGATCGTTTACTTGTGAACTGTTGAATCTCTATACTTCTCTTGCTCTTATTTTTTTTAATGATTTTGTGTTTAAATGATTTTATTGTAATTCTTCTTGCATTTATGCTTTTAATGTTTTATGTAAAGTACTTTGAACTGTCTTGAACCTGAAAATATGCTATACAAATACACTTGCCTTACCTTTATTGGTCCCACACATAGTCATGATAGTTTATAAAGTTTCTTAAATATTTTTAAACAGCATGCTAAATAAGTAAATGAATAAATGTATGCTCTCACTGGCTAATACAGTCAGGTAAAGAGCACATGACTTCTGTATTCATGCAACGCTGTTAATCAGTGAAAATATGCACGCAGTTACACTATGTGACCACTAGATGTCAGTCATATCTTGGCAGAAAGCGGCGGAGGCTGCGAGTCCCCTGATAAATTATGTTTCTTTCTTTGTATTGAAACTAACGTGATAGGAAATACTTTCAATGCAAGTCATGCATCTTTATTGTTGGCAATATTTGGAATTCCGAGTAAGAATTTTTATTTTTTTTTTCAGAATTTTTCTTCTGCGTATCTGCCCTGAATCCAATTATTGATTTCGATTTAGTTAGAAGTTTCAAAAGCGAATAACCTGTTCTCTTTCGGTCTTGACATTAAAAAAACAAAATACAAACAAAAAATTTATATTTTCAAATGGCTAATTTGGAATAATCTCTGTTTATCAGCAGTGTCAGGTGGTTTATTTTGGTCGTTCTAAATCACTACAGCCCATCCGGATTTAACACAGATGAAAGATTAAGTAGATTGTTGAACAGCAACAAAGTGTAATATTCAGACTTCATATGCAACAAGTAGGCTAAACCCTGTGCCTGGGAAAAAGTTGGGCGTCAGCACAGAAAAGAAATCCCAGCGTGCGTCATTGTCAGTTGAAGCCGACGAATCAGCTGATAAGCGAGGTTTATAATTTTAAAAGTGCTTGTTTTTAATCACTAGCCATCAGCAGCATCATCATCCTCAGCATCATCAGCACCGGGAGCTCATGCAGCGGCCGCCCCGGCTCTGTCCTCCCGCTGGTCCGCACTGCTGCTGCTGCTACTGGCTTCGGGGCGCAGCAAGGAGGAGGAGGAGGAGGGGAAGAGGGGGAGAAAGGGTGGATGAGTGAAGGGAGGCGGAGGAGGAAGAGGAGGAGGGGGGCTCCGTCGGGCTGCCCTATATGGTTGTGGATGAGCTCTATGCTAATATCGGCTTGAGAAGCACAGCATCGCGTTTCTGTCGGCAGTCAGCGGTGGCTTCCAGAGTCTGAGGAGGCTCCTTCACAGCCATGGCTGAGGGCGGAGAAGGGGAAGATGAGATCCAGTTCTTGAGAACTGTAAGTAAAAATGGCATAATTTCCTCCGTTAACGCTCTCAAACGTAAACACCAATCATCCGAACTGGATTACTGTGGAAGTTGTTTTTTCTTCTTCCCTAAATGCACCGTCAGTGGTAAAAGCTGCTTCTTTGCGTCTTGAATGACTGATGAGTGTGGAAGTTGTCGCAGGTCGCACGCTGCGTCCCGCGGCCACGGCGCACCTGTCGACGGGACTCTAGATGTGTGGAATCTCAATGAGACTCACATCTGCAGGTGCAAGGACAAAAAAAAAAAAGGATTTGGTTATGTCGAACCACGACCACCCGCCTCTCATCAATGGAAACCATGTCTTTAATTTCTCAATCAGTAACATTTATATCTGGCTGTTGTTTGGACGTTTTCTGGCTGCATTCGTGCTCCAGGAGGAGAGTTTCATTAAGTTGTCCTTACACGCAAGCCACCCTGCGCGATGACTATTTTAGTTGTTTGACGCAGGTTGCTCACGGTGTCCCTTCTCTCTGTGGTTATGCACAGCAGTTATCCTTGTAAATGATATGACAGCATGTATGTTGGTGAGGTGGGAACAGATATCTGCCGCGGTGGTCTGTCCGAGCACGTATTCTTATTCGCCCTCACCTCATGAAGCTTTCAGACCCTGGTGGTGCGTGAAGAGCGATAAGATTCCAATAATATCCTGCAGGGAGTGTGACCCTTCATGTCAAATAGATTTAGTGTGTTATGCCTTCCAAGGGACTCTGGATTTTGTTTGCATCGTTATATCTTCTAATTAGCACAATGTATGGAATAATTAGGAACCTAAAGCTATCTAAAGGACTCTTAGAAGTCCCTGGAATCCATAAAACAACTTCTTTTTGCTTTTGAAGAGACTTTGTGTGCTGGTTGGTATGTTTTACTTTTTACTGGAATAAGAAAAAGTATGGGCTTTTCCTCTTTTTTTATATGACATTAATTTGACATAATTTTGCCCAAGCAGCCTCAGAATGAGCTTAATTTGCATATATATTAAACTTCAACTGGTAAATGACCATTTGAACTTAATTCATTTGTGATTGAGCGCAGTCAACTGAGGATGTGCATTGTTTGTCATCAAAGTTGCAGTGCAGTCTTGAAGTGCAGAATTATTAACGCCTAATGTTGCATCGTGGCCGGATTACAAAAAGCTGTTAAAATGGGAAAGTTCAGTTTTTGCCAAAGAATCTGTCATTTATGTAAAAAGTAATCGATAGCTGATGAAATTATATGAGACCAATCAGAAATGAAAAGCAACAGAAAAGTTGTTTGCAGGTGTAAAACCATGCTTTGGATGGTAGACTTAGTCACACACGCCTTTTTAAACTGTGCCACATGTCTTTAGATGGAATATCTCATTGTGAACGTAAGCAGTCATATTTTTCATTTCTTTGTGACATGAGCTCATACATGTTGGTTAGATGTGGCAGTCGGTAAATGAAGAGACACAAGTATTTATCATTAAAGATCCTATAATTTTTTTGTATCATGTTTTTGTGCTTTATCCACACACACATACACACACACACATACACACACAGACACATGCACACCCCTCTCTCTGAATAATTGACACTTGCTACAGGGGACAAAAACAAATCTTGGTGGGCCTGCTGTAACGCAACACCTTATGCAGTCCTGACTCCAGTATTTCCTTACAGTATGTCTGCACATTCAGGTTTTCCTCAATAAAATTTGAGTATAGCTTGCAGATTACAGGAAGAAGACCAGTGATACCTGGGCGGCACCATCGGCCTGCTTTGCTATGCCAAGGCATTAGCCAACCCTTTACACACATGCTGATGCATCCACTGAAGGTTGCCTCCAGCCAATTTACAGCCAGTAGGACTCTTCCACATCAAGTAGAACCTATCAGAGTCACCCGGGAGGTGACTGGTCTGTGCAGGAAACAGCTGGCTGCACATACACATTAACTTTCATTCACCTGAGAGTATTTCACTAGACCAGAGCTGAATATGATGGGGATTTAAAAGCACTGCAGTCGGTGCCACCTGCAGGGTGCTGTGAGTGCATACTGTATACAAGGTTCTCATAACAATGCAAGCAGGTTCTAACTGTCCTTCCTCTCACAGGTCCGTTGTGCTGTCCTCCAACAGTCCAACAGTGCCAGCACATCAAGGTGTTGCGGCCTATATTCGTTATATGGAGGAGGGGAGTTTGTTGATTAAACGGAGCGATTGTCACTCGAGAGTGATGTGGCCAGGCTAAAATGCAGCCGGTAAAAGCTATTTTTCTCCCGCTTCGGCCGGCGAGAATGTTTCATTTTCCGACGCTGCCAGAGAATTTCCAGGTCTAGCCGACATGTTTTAGCCCCACTTAAAGCCTGAGCCTCATTCACCTTCTTGAAAATGCAATTATGGGACTTTAATCATGTTGCTGAACTTGTTGAAAACAAATTGGCCGTCGGTGTAACAGCTGAAGTCAAGGTATGAGTCATACGCACTTAAAACTGTACTTTCACAGAGATGCCACTTGATAGCGCCTCTCATTAGCTCCTTCTTGCCTGGCAAACACAGACATCTCTCCAACTCTACTCAAGCATTAAGCTGTCATTTAGATGATTATTTGTAAAGCTACTGCGCTTGACCCCTAAACTAAATCTCTTAAACTTGCCCACACGCTGCTACGCTCTTCTTCTTCTTCTCCACTCAACCCATGGACCACATGGGTTCATGGCTTTGCAATGTTTATACATACATTATCGTTTAAGCCTCCCAAAGGCCTGACTGGTTGTTAGAAACAGGGTGGACCTTGTACTTACTTAACAGCTCCTACTATTTGTGTGACGGGGATATGCTAACCCGCGCCTCTCAGATTCTACTGTCACACTGGCATCTTGGTTATCTGATGACAACAGCAATTTGAGAGGGGTTGGAAGGGGGGCTTCCCTTGAGGTTCACAGAGCCTTGTTATCAAACCTGCGTGTTGAGAGAAATGTGCTTTTGCTGGAAACTCTGAAACGGGACAGACAATTGAAATCTGGTTTGTTGAACATTTCGGATAAGGACATTTAGCGCATCTTTTGTGGCGGCAGTCCACATTTCTGTAACTGGTTTTTACCAACAGCAACAGCTACAGCAGCATGTTTTCGTTTTGCGTGGATACAGGGAGAGGAAATACAGCGTGCAGACTGAAGCTTCTTGTGTTTTTCTTCAAAAAAAACTAAGTGAAAAGTATCCTGCTGCTGTTAAAGGTGTGACACAAGATTGTGGTTCAGTTCAATATGGACACTCGCTTCTTGGATAAAAAACATCTATATTTTGTAATTTCGTATTCATATCCTCTAGCTCACTCTGGAAGATCAAGAGAAAAAGAAATCATGGAAAAATATACAGTAAGAGCTTGTTTAGGCTTGTTTATTGGCACTATCGAGACACAAAACATGACAAAAGGTTTGGTGCCAAACAAATGCTGCTGGACTTATCCCCAGAAAATGTTCAATGTTGTGCTACTTCACAGGACACTGGAGATGCAAACACTGTTTTGGCTTTGAGCATTATCTTTTCCCCCCTGCTGGAAACTGAAAAAGAGAAACCCAAACATACAGTAATGGCTCCCAGAAATATTTGTAAAGGCAAATCAACATCTGGATCCGGATTAAAACTGTAGCTTTTCATGCAAAACCTCCACGGCATTAACGGTTATCCTGACAAAAGAAATTACCTAAATTAACCACACCAGCCACATAGCTAATATGCTTGAAGCTGTTGACATCACATTTTTCTAATCATCATATATTTGCTGGTAGAATAAACTTTTTTTTCTAGAAGTAAAGCTTTGAATAATGTTTAACTCTCAGTAGCTGATTAGATTTGGTGTAGATGGTTGAATATCTGAGGTGTGTTTTTGTCTATTTCTTTCTGAAATAAGAGGCCCATTCTCTCCAGAAACTACATCAAACTACATCATAGTCAATCCAGAGGTCAGTGTCATCCCATGCCAAATGTGTTAGCAAGCACCAAATGCTTCTTTAATCAGTTAAGTCCTTCAGCTTTGGTTCATTGGAATTTATTTTAGACATCTGTCCACTGTTCAAGCCCGTATTTACTCCAGGCTGCAGGTGAAGCTGTTGCACCTTTTTTGAAACCAGGTGATTGACGCTTGCGTTTCAGCAGAAGCTTCTCTGGGCTTATTTGGAGTTTATGTTGTTCTGGAAGCCCTCTGCATACCAAGGCGAAGACTCTGGGGGTTTAAATTTAGCCTTTTTAAAGATGATGCTTCCACAGCACATACAGCTCTGCTTGGCTGGCACTAAAGCACACCAGAGGCACTGCTTCTGCCATGGCAGCACAAGACCAGCAACACTTAAACACCATTTTTATGGGGATGAAGTAGAATTTAAAAAGCAAATGCTTCAACCACAAAGTTATGTACAGCATTTTCAGGGGCTTAATGTGTCCCAGCAACGGACGGTGTTGACAAGCAGTTCTGCAGGATTTCCCTGGTCCAACATATCTGATTCAAATGAATGAGTCATTGTGAAGATCTTTAGAAACTGTTGGATCTGTTTAGTTTGAGTCAGGTGAGTTGGAGCTGGGAAACCTGAACTTTCAGGACTGTGGTCCGTGTAGGACTGAACTGAGTATCCCTGTTTTATGGCTTCTGGTGCAATGAAAGTTTGGGTGTTATTCAAAGAGCTTAAAGACAACTAAAAGTAACTCCCGCATGAATAACACCTGTTAATGTTCTTTGATGTATTTATAGGGTGAAGAGTTGATAAAAGAGGGGTTGGTGTAAATAAAGAGGGGCAAATCAGACTCTGTGTTAACAGACTGAAAGAATATTTCTTTAGATTTGTTCCTGCAGGAGTCAGGTGATTGACAGTAAATAGAAGCTGATGAAATGCTGGACTCATTTCACACTGCTGAACCTTTACATGCTAAAATAATTAGGAACAATTAGAAATGTTTGGATTAATGGAAGAGGTTGATGGTTAAGTTAGTGCACAGATTGGTAAAGTCTCCGTGGAACCAAATGTGATGTTTTGGGACTACATTACATCGATCTAGTAAAAGCTTTAATTCAAAGCAACCTCCAGGTCGCACATTGAGCTTCAGGGTCTCCAGAGGATTTTTCAATATTTCGCAGTAAAATGTTTTTTTTTTAATTGTTACTGGTCATGTATAGAAGGAGATGACACCAAGAATTGTCTGTGAGATCATGAACTCGCAGATGAGTTTAACTGTTAAACAACATGACCATCGAAAGGAGCAATGCTTAGTCGATATTACATCTCTTTCTGTTATTAGGCTGAGGCCATTCAGATTATACCCCATGGAATATGTGTGATGATACTCTAGAGTCTGCATTGAGATTAGGAGAAATCAACATTATAACCAAAAGGAATTTCAAAGGGGCGTTCATCTATGGTTGGTTAAGTTTATTTTTCTCAGCATTTACGACATAAACAAAACTAATTCCCTTTCTAAGGTTTTAATCTTCTTAATGAATTAGTTTTTAAAGCAGCATTGTCAACACAACCGATTTCCCAGGCAACACGACACAGAGAGAGAGAACACATCCAAGTAACATGCACATCTAATTTCTCTGAAACTCTATCCCATCTGAGTCATTGCATCATTATTCCAGCAGGACACAGCACTCCCTGTATGGCTCTAGTTAATGCCCTTGCAAAGTTTGCCTCCTCTGTGAGCTATGGATATGTCCTACAGCCTCTGGTAAAGCTCCCTCTGTTTGATATAAATTGAATGAGAAGGATTTCCCTTTGCATTGATTGAGCAGGCTGTGATGGCAAAGCAACAGTGTGTTCTTTGGCAGCTCCGCCACCCTACAGTCATCAATACTGAAGGACAGCAAAGCTGCTGCCACCCCCATCATTTACAGAACCTTGATGTAATGGTGGCAAGACCCAACACTACTACGTCTCCTCCATGCTTAAAATTTATAAATAAGCTGTGTCTGCTCTGTTGACTTTAACAGATTAATTGATCATATTTTAATGTTGCATTAGCATGACATTTCATTCATTGCTCAATGGAAAGGGGGGACTTATATTTTCATGGTTTGCCAGCTTCAAAATGGTACAGATTGTATAATACCCATTAAATATCAAAAAGTAGGACAGGTACTTCTCTCCCCAGGCTTTACTTTCCTCTGAATGAAAGTTATCTTCCATCACGCTGCAAGACTCACTCTTTTCTGGCAGATTTTTTACTGATACTATAAACGATTTCGCTTTGACTTTGACTTTTTCTAGTTTTTGCTGTTGTGGAAATCATAACAGTGTAAGACCAGAAACATTATGTAGTCAAAATCAACAACCTTATTCAGTGATTGTCACCAACTGTATGTACACAGGCATGTAATTTCACAGTGTTTGCATCTAGTTTTATAGCTTCAAAACATAACATTTGTACAGTCTTATCGGTTTCAGCTTTAAAGGCTGTGCAATAGCTTGCTGAGGACATCAAGGCAGGGTTAGAAGCAAGTGTGAGCAGACTCCCAACCCAAATAATTACCTTCATTTATCTGCAAGAGAGAGGAAAAAGTGCAGCCAGTGAGCCTTTTTGCATTGTGAGTCTCTTTGTTCATTTTAATTGTAATCAAATCCTTCGCCATAATGATTGTAAGACTTAAACCCATTTAGGATTCTTTGTAGTCTTCTTCCACCATCCAAAGCCCTGAAAACATGACTCCTTTTCCAGCACTGCTACAGGGTTGGATGATTTTTCCTGCATCTCTTTAGAAAAACTGCACAAGCACCAAAACGGGCATGTTGGGTTTAAATAAAGATTTACAGTATGTGTATTCTCTTGCTCTTTTGAAATTCATTTCATTTTATATTTTAGTTATTTGTTTACAAAGCCTTCTGTCTGAAATCATTTACTTCTTGTGTCATAAAGTGCCGTTTTCTTAGAAGTATGATGCAGTATGAAACTGCAGCTCGTTCTTTGCCTAAGCCTTAAGGCATGCCAAGCTGAATAGCAGGTGTTCTGCAAATTTCTACAAAGATGATGTAAACATGCTCGAATAAAAGGTATGGACTATGAATACTGCACTCCAGGTAGTTCAGTAGAGGCATCTTTTGTGGGGAAATGACTACTTTTCTGTTTGCTTCATGGTTTGTCATTATGTTTCCTTTACAATAAGCAAAGTTACACTCTGAAAGAACAGGGGAAGATGCAACGGGCATAATATGCCGGCTTTAATTTAGCAAAACATTAATCATTGATTTTCCTTTTCTTGTTGTGTCCACCTGTCAGATCCAAGTGCAGTCTATCTTTAGCTGTGTTCTAGGGTTTTCTGTCTGCATTGCTTTGCAGTGGATGTCACTGCTTCCACTGAAAGAGATACACGGAATGATTGTCAACAAAATAGGATTCACGAATGGTTCACAAAAGGAAAAAGCGATGCTAGTAATTCACTCTAGATTTATGTAGCCAAACATAGGAGCTAAAACCCAGAAATAGCATCTTCTACTGGAACTGGATGGACCTAAGTCATTATTAGCTCTCTTAGGAGGGAAGGTTTACCTTTTTCACAGGCTGATACTGATGTATGGCAAAACACTTGAATGCTTATTGACTTATTGGTATTCTAATTCATGCTCTTTATTTACGACTAACTATTGATTAAGTGAAATCTCGTTTGAAGAAACGGTACTTGCCTAATTATTTTGTTGTCCTCTGAGGCACTAAATTTGACACACACAGCACTAACAGTGTGGAATTAGAGCCCTTCTTGGCTTGTATCAGACACTGAGGATTCTAAAGGAGAAAATAAAGCTCAGGTCAGCTTGAGATTTATGACTTAACTTCATCTTATCTTTGCACATTTCTGTTTTACACCTCACACATAAACAACCCATGCTGCCTCTTTTCATCCCACAAGGCCTTGCCTGTGTTTGCTCAGTCTCATGAGACAGAATGATACATTTTAAAAATGCTACAGCTCTATCTCTGAACAAGAGTCCCTCTCACAATCATTTCATAACTCTTCTGTTGTTGTGGACAGGTTCTTGCATGCATGGGGGCCTCCATGATTGGAAGCCGCTCTAAAGCAATATCAATGCAAACCAAAGCAAGAAAATTTTAATTGTTTAAACTTGGAGTCTGTGATCCATGTCAGAGAACTGAGGGTATCTTTTTGTTTTTTATTTTTTAAATATGTGCTTTTGATTTGTAGTGCATAATTCATTTTGACCCATGACTCTAAAACCTACATGGTTGCATTTGCACACCCACACAAATAATGCATGCTCATATGTCTATTTTTTAAAGCATGACACTGATGACATATTAAATGCACCCATCTATTTCCTACTTTATTTATACTAATGCACACATTACAAATGGAAGGCCAGGCTGTATTACTCTCCTTTGTGGCCTGCCAAAAAATACCATCTTTTAACTGCAGTTCATTTAAAATTGTGCTGCTTTATTGCAGACTAAAACACAGAGAAACACTTGTTTTAAAGGTGGGGTAGCATCTAAAATTGTCTTTTTTTAAAGCTTATTATCATGTTATTGTGTCATTCCCTCCCCAACAACATGTTCCAATGGTTGCTTTCAGTCATTCATGCATATTTGAGAAATCCCTGAATTCCTGAGGAAGCCACTGAGGGGAGCAAACATGGCTGCTACTACATAGCACCTCCCATTCTGCAAAGCTCCTCCCCCTTCCTTGCAAGCCAAACCGTATCATTTACAGACATGACTCAAGTAACATTTCCTTTGAGTTGTTTTTCTTCTATATACAGAAGGTAAAAATTCTTTGATAGTGCTATTTAAGTCTTAAGTGTGTTTTGGGCCTGATGATGACAGCATACAAACCCCATTAAACTAGTTACCTGTTATATTTTTTTTACAGTTTTATTTTTTCTGATTTACAATAAGACACTATA
>JAVQJG010237214.1:0-10377 GCA_036024015.1 Craterocephalus amniculus | reverse complement strand
TGAAGCTGAAGCAGTAACAACAGGGTTGTTTTTGGCCTCATAATGTTTTTAAATTTTTTATGTTTCTAAGGAATAATTGTCTGCGCTTTAAGCATGCCCCGCAGCCTGCAAGGAATCCCCTCGCTGATTGGTCAGACGATGCAGTCTCCGCCCCTTTTATGTGAAAGCGCACTGATCCAGACAGGGAAACTCCGGGTTAATTACCGAGTTGATAACCAGCTTTGTAGTACCGTAAATCAAGATCGCAGATGTCTAGTTAAGTCAACCCAGGTAACAGAGAGAAATCCAGGGTATGTTAACCCAGCTTCGTAGTACAGGCCCCTGCACATTAACCGAAATGTTTTTTACCAGATAAAATGAACAACTTTGGATCAGCCATGTCTTTAATTCTACTTTGGAAACACTGAACTGTATACCGTGGACAAACTGGGTCTGTGCAGACACCCAGGGCTGATGATGAATAATTTACATGCCTCTGTCGGGATGTATTCCTCAGCTGCAGCCAGGATGTCCCACTGCTTCCCTCCTGCTTTGCAAAACATCCACATCACAACCACGTCCTCCACATGATTTCCCTCTGACAGGGAAGCATACATGTATGACATGTATGTGCTGTAAAGGGTATCCAAGAAAATCAACATCTCAGTATTTATTGTCTCCTGAGTTCATGTCATGGTCTTTGGGTTATTGGCTCTTTTCTTTTAGGATTTGTACTTCCTGTTCCTGTTGGGTTAGCCTTGACTCCTTCCTTGTTATAGTTTTCATGTTCTGGTTTAGTTTATATTCTCATGGGTCCTTGTAGGTTATTAATTTCCTTAGTCTATATCTGCTTGGTTTTCTGTTTACTTCCAGGTTTTTGCATCGGCCGTTTCCAGATTCCTGTCCCTTCCCATATGTCTTGCATGTTCACCTTTGGATTTCCATTTTCTGGAGGTCTGATTTGGTTTTCCAGCTCAGGCACATCTGTTTGTTCTTCATCTCCAAATCCTTAAAAAACGTTTATTCTTCACCAGCTGGCTTCTCTGTCTCCTGCTTTCCATCCTCTTTGTCCTCTGACATCCTGACAGTTTACTCATGAACATAAAGGGACAAATGGAGCTAGTTCACATGAAAGTGGATTGTAACTCATTTAATAGATGCAGACATGTTGGATCTGAAACAAAGTTGTTGCAGTGATTAAAACTGTTTTCAGTCTTGTGCTTCCACCACACGTCTCCGTCACAAACCCTTTTTCATATCTTGGAAAAATCTGTCGCTGTTTTTTCCTATTAATCATGAAACCAGGGCTCCGTCTGATATTCAGCGGAGGTTTGAAGACACAATGGACTTGGCATGTAAATAGACATGCATCACAGTTTTTGTGCCTGGTTCCATTGTTCTACACAGTTGTTTTATAATTTCATTGCTGTCTCCAGCCCCTATAAACTAGTCTGTAGAGATCACTGCTCTGCAACACTTCTTGATTTCAGTGCTTCCTGCAGTGTGTACAGTAAACTCCCACATAATGCTGACTGCTGTTACAGAAGCAGAAGCATCCATCATGCATATTTACGTACATAACAAGTCACACTGTTCCCTTTCAATTACATTATGATTTATTTCTTCATTCACTGGGCTTGTCACCGAGGCTGCAGCAGGCTCTCAAACCTTTTCCTGTTACAGCTTTGAGAATTTCCACCATCCTGTTACACACCAGAGATCAACTAATTACAGTATCTATATCAGGCTGAGAAGCTCTTTCTGCTTCGCCGGCACCATGGAAAATGTTCTGATCTGTACCATGTTCCACTTTCTGATTTCCAAACGAGATATTGAGCTCCATTTTGAGGCATTCAGCATATTTACAGTAAAATGGGTCGCTTCAGCAGACCATTGCTGCATGTCATATTATTTTCTAGTGGATGTGTTCCTTTCTTCAAACAACAAATGGATCACATTTTGAGCAAGCAAAATCTCTGAGACTCAGGAAATCCCAGAGATTGAGTCAAGCTCATTTGGAAAGAATTAAGCTTTTTTTTCTTACTGGTCTACAGCTGTTTTGTCTATAGGTTCAGCCTATAGGTGTTTTGTTTGTTTTTTTCATTTTCCTAAGGAATGTTATAAACTGGGTTATAAACTGTGGTTATTGCATCAAACAATTCCTTTCTGACCAAGACTTTGTAAATTGTCCAAGTTTTATCCTGTTAGATCACCATGGCGACTAATCAGCGGTTTTAAGTCAAATTTTTGGATTAATTCATGAGTAAAGTGATCCATACTTAAATCAGACATGAATTGATGAGCACTTTTCATACAAACTTAATGTAGCAAAAATTGTTTCCCAAAACATTAAGAAAATATGTATATTACATATATTTTTTTTTATTATGTAAACCATCATTCCCCAAATGATTTTGTTCGGAATTTCATCAAAAAATGAACAAAAACAAGACAAAAGAGGTGGAAAAAAATCAAGGGATCTATTTATTAACATTTAATAAATCCATTTGGTTAAATAATAATACCCAAATAAATAATAACAGACCAGTTACATTAAGTGAGATTATATTAAATTATTTACAGGTTATATTGGAAATAAATAGATTAACCAAACAGCAGAGCAGCTGGTTAAAGATAATTGAATGAATAAAGTTAATGTTATTACTTTGTAAACCTGGACAAAAAAGTGGATATATTGATATATAGCAACTATCAATAAATTAAACAACCAAACATTAATTGCTAAGCAATAGTGTAACGACTAAAATCAATTTAAAAATCAAAGTATGTTATCTAATGATGTGAGAATTGTAAATTCTTATGATCTGAACAGCTGAAAATTTGGTGTTATAGCCTGCTGCTGGTCTCATTTCATTATTTATGTAATATACGTCATATGTAGCCCAAAATATGTTACTGTATACTGCACAGCTATATATCCTAGAGAAAAAACAATAAAACATCTGTACTCCTCCAATAACAGTGATGCTCTCAGTCTGGACGCCCTTATAAAGGTTTTCTGACTTCAGCAATAGAAAATATGACTGTGGAGATTACATCCTTCTTTTTTTTACACAGAATATTTTTAACTGAGACTGTATTGCAGTCATGCTTCAATACCTGCATTCCCACATCACACTTCTGCATTATTACACTGCTGACATAAACAATATCAGGAGGCATAGAATGAAATATGATGCTTTTTTATTTCATTTATGTGTGAATTGACAATTTCTATTGCTTTCTTTTCTTTGGAGCTCAGCAGGAATCCCTCAGCATGCTGATGGAGAAATCACAACCTCAGCTATAGTTGAGGACATGAAATCATCTTAGTGGATTAACAAAGATGAACAGCAACAAATATATTTCATTATTTGCATGATTTAATTGCTTATTAACTTGCTTTGTGTTTTTATAAAGTGATTTCATGTGATAATTAATTAATTTCACTTCACAAATGTCCCCTCCCCCCATCCCCCACCACTCACACACAAAATGACAGCAAAGCCCTTCAGATATGAAACATTCCTAACTAGGCCACCTCTTCCACATTGCATACAGCAAAAGGGAAAAGAAATGGTCTGCTCTAAATCGAAGTTTCCTTCGGTTCTCCACCCAATTCGGTGTGACAAACCCGCTCGAGCCGAACTAATGCTGTTAAAAAGCTGCACCAGCTGCCATGTGCTTTTGTCTGATGTGTTTTTCTCACTGTGGAAAAGAGGAAAAGTTGTATTGAAAGTGAGTGCAGAGCTCAACACTGCCAAGAAGGAGCTCTGCATTTGCAATGCCGTTTTGAAAATCTCACCTGTAGGATCACATCTGCTTTCCTCCCCTGGCTGTCTGATCTTTTCCTGTGCATTACCCCCTCTCACCTGTCTATTCTCCGTCTTTAGCTGCTTTGATTTCATTTTGGCATAAACTGTAAAGTGGCTAGATTGGGAATCTGTAAGTTAAACTTGCAACGTTGCCTCTTGTTGCGTCAGCAATATGCCCTGGAAAAAAAGGTTTTTCTTTTCATCCCAGAACACATATTCACCAAAAATAAGCACGGAAAAGCTTAGACAGAAATCATAGATGTAATTTAAGATAATTGGTGACAAAGAAAGTCTTACATGGGAGGGCATTGTCACAGTGCTGTTGTAGATCATACTGAACGACTACAGACACTTCATTTACTCAAATATTAAGTCATTCAGTGTACTCCAACAATTAAGACAGAAGAAGTTTTCGGATTTCTATATTTTTAAAAGTTTGTTTATCCTGGCAGGGTGTATGCTCTTGGAGAAAATGTTACATGATGAACTGTAAAATATCAAAATAGATCATAAGTACTGGATGTGCAACAATACATAGATCTGTGTTACAAATTCCTATGCATATTTTGTTTTTGTTGAGATCTTTCAGTTCTTTTTTTATTATTTAAAGTGATATTAAGTTATATAATTATATGAATTTTTTTTAACATTTTTTGCCAATCACGCAAAATCCAGTCTTCCCGATTATTCCGCATGACAGTTTATAAACATCAAATAGGTTGATTTTTATTAAACCAAAACAAATAAATAAAAAATCCAGATCCAGCAAGATGTTAAAGTAGAAGCCCTTCTTTGCTGTTTGGAGGTCTACTCCCCCTCCCCAGCAGTTTCAGTTTTAATTTATTTGCTTGGTCACAATTTCATACAATAATTTCATCAAATGAATGCGCAACAGCCGCGAGACCAAAAAGAGAGAAGCAAAGGCTTGTATGCCAACATTTATACACATCTATACAAGAATGAATCACTTAAAAATTAAAAGCTCAAAAAAATTAAAACAGTTGTACTGCAATATGACCTTGATGTAATATCTCCACAAGAATAAGGTTCTGAAGATTTTAGATGGGTTCTTAAGGATTCTTGAGAGACAATGAGCATAGAGGTGCTTGGGATGGGGAGGGCTGAGAATGTTTAATCTTCCAAAGGGGATGTAAGTCAGAAAAAGCCTGAGAACCACTGACCTAAATAGACAAGAGAAACAACACAAGCTGAATCTTCCCCAGAAAAACTAAAACCCACATGTGGCTAACTGGAATCCTCCATGCAGAATCACGTGGAACACAGTGTGTATTGGTACATCAATTGTTACCGGTTGAATTAACAGGATATCATGTTGTCGTTGAACCTGTGTTTCACAGGATTTATAGATACTTGCAACTCCCTCAGCAAGTAAAACCTGAAATTAACAGAGAACCAGAGCAGAAAGCACAACAGCTTTACTGCTTCCTTTATGGGGTGTGAAAGTATTGAATATTTGAAGTACAGTGCATCCTCGATGTCTTTCTGAGAATCCTGGCCTGTCAAAGGAAGCAGTGAGCAGCCAACAAAGATCAATAAAATGGATTTCAGGAGACTCTAGCCCCACCACTAGCAGTCTGCAGGGCATACACTCCTCTTCACCGTTATATTTCAATCAATGGGCTTTGGTACAGTTGCCCCATGAGCCGATCAAGTTCCAGTGAGTCATGTACGCACTGATAAAAAGATGTCACATGTGAGTCCAAATACTGGTGTTGGCAGGAATGGTGCAGCATTACTAAAAAAAATAAATGAAACTAACAGAAAATGTTTTAAAAATATAATTATTAACCGCATTTTAATTGGAATGTTGTTGCAATGTACTGACACATACTTAAAGAGAAAACGGCGTTCATTACATATTCAGATTAAAATCCGACTTTTAATCAAACAGAGGTCACACAGTACTCCTGCATTTTGCCCTACGTTGGAGTTTTAGATCAAAAGTCTCCAGTGACATTCCCACATCTGCGCATTAGTGATGCTTGACTGAATCAGTGAATCAGCTTGGCTAAACTGTGCTGACAAAGACCGTATGACAGAGGCGATCAAGGTATTCAGGAAAGGTTGGAAAAGAAAATCAGCTCTTTTATTGATGGAAAACACCATATTCATCTAAAAAGTATTCCAGCACCTTACTATACATAATATTCTTTAGCTCCAAATAGCAAATGCGTCCATTAATGACTCAGTGTGTAGAAATTGCTAATATAACACCATCAGCTACAGTGGGAATGAAAACTGTCATGCTTTAGAGCTAGTGTTTGCTTTGTCCCTTCTGCTGGTGGTGGTTATTGGTAAAAATGTGAGGAACTTGACCTTCAGGTTATAGACTCCAAGTTTCTAAAGTAGAATAGGAGTGACTAGGGCTGCACAATCCCCGTTTTTCTTCTTCTTTAGTTAAGACCCTTTTAAAGTTAGTTTCCTCTTTGTCCAATAACGTCTTCAAACGTTTCTTTGCTGAATTGGCCGTTATGCATTCAAAACAACCGGGATGTTTACATTCACATTATAGCATGTAACGCCTGTGCAAAGCAAACCTCAGCAGGTTAAGTCTCGGATGTGAAAGCTCTACAGTGGGGTTTTTCAGCCATGGGATGCTGCTGGGCCATGATGCCCAGAAATAGATGTTACTTTCATCAAATAAGTCTGGAAAGCAGAGTTTTACTTTAAAAAAGTTTGATAGTTGGTCTTAAAAAGTGGAGCACCCAAAAGTTATTTAATATAGCAATAACAGCGCCGAGCCTGATGTTAGAGGGTTGGGGGTTTGGTTTGTGTACAACATGTGTGAGTGTGTGGTGTTTTTAACTCAGTTCAGATCATATACTTGGACATGTGAAGGCTTATTTCTTATTGTTGATTGTTGTTATGTAAAGTGCTTTGTACCACTCTTTAGTGTGAAAGGTTCTATATAAATAAAATTTTATTTGATGTATGAAGAATTGGAAATATAAATTGGTCTGTTGCCGGAAAAATGTTAGAGAAGGTAAAGCAACAGTTAAATAATAGTTGCTGGAAAGTTTGCATTCAGAGCGGCTGCCCAAAAAATCTGAGGGCTGTGAAAAAAGGGCGCACAGTACAACGTTTTTTCATGAAGCTGCTGCGTATTCTCAATTCACTGGGTACAGCTAAAAAAAGTGGAAAAAAAAAAGAACCAGCGTTAAAGTAGCGTGCCATTAGATGTTATCCAATTAGATTAAGTTCATACCATTTTTTTCATAGAGCAAACTCAGCAGAACTTCTTTGGCTCTGCGATTCGCCCACTTTCACTCAACCTGAATTAGCTTGATTAGCTTGCATAAGTGATTAAATAGCATTTGAGTGAACTGTACTGTGGAAGCAGAACAACTTGAGTAGGTTTCAGTTTCACCACATTCTGGACCTCTGAGGATGCTTTGTTGTTTCTTGTTCAGGAATGTTTAAATTGGATTATTAAATTGGATTATCGTTTAGTGCAACCTACAGATGGCTGATTGGCTGGGGATCAGGAGTTTAGAGACCAGGTCAACACTCTGTCATGCCCTTGAGATTTTCCTGATTATTTTTTCTAGTTAGGTGGGGACCGTCCTTTTGGAGAAGACAGTTTCCCTTTTTTCACCCAGCAGAGCAAGATAATCAGTGATCAGTGTTTGCGTTGTTTTCTGCTCTGTAACCGGGGTGTTTAGAGCCCAGAATATGCAGCAAAGTGCATCTCACATCAAAGACCGCTCAGTATCTCCAAATCACTGCCTGCTTTAATCATACACTACTTTCTGTTCTTTTATTATCTTCTATTATTTCTGAATCTAATTAAAAGGGAACCTTATCAGCCTTTGAAAGCACATCACGTATTGAGTAGGAAACAAAAGTTAATCCTGTTATTGTAGCCGGAGTATTGGCTGACTCAGTCACACGAGGATTATTTTGATTTGATCTGAACCTTCTTTTCTAGCATTCGTCTTCAAATATATTTTAAACAACTTGCATTCTGTCCACAGGGGAAAGCTCACATCAGACATATTAGTGTTTGTCACAAAGTTGGCTCACACCCTGCTGATTGCTTTCATGCCCTTCATCCTCCTCGCGCAGCACACCCATGTTCTGGGTATATTTCTCTTCAATGACTTCTGCCTGTCACCCATTTTGCAAACATGCAGGCACACTTTACAGTACATGATGGGCCCTGTTTCATAGCTGCTTGTGTCTCATTCAGGAAGCTTGAGCTGTTTTACACCTGCAGTATGAATTATCTAACAGGCCCCCATATGGACAGTCTTCTGCATAAATGCACACATTTTACGTGCATGAGTGTTTGCATGATGCAAATGGAGACTAATCACCCGCTATCATATCTATCACCCTCAGTCTGTGTGGACTGTCCTGGGTTACATTTATATTTGCTTGCACTTGTTGGTATTTGTTTTCTCCCCTCCCCGCAATGGTAGATGGATAGGGTTTACTGCCTTAGATGTTTCCATGTTGGGTAAATTTACAGATGGCTGCTTTAATTCTGCTTGAGAACACTCTTGATTGTTTTGACATTTCAGAATTGCTTGTGTTATTTCAGTGGTTCAGCTAAATTAACAAGATCCCTACCCAGATAATATTTGAAATTATTTATAAACATATGTCTTCATTTTGGGTTTAGCATCATTCAATGAAGCTCTGCATGTTGTCACTGTGGGGTTTCCATGGCAAGGCATTTGTATGGCACATTTTCTGTTCAAGACCTTTCAGAGTGCTTCACATAAAACATTAGAAGCATTACAGATAGTGCAAAGGATTTAAAGTTGTAACAAGCAAAGCTAGAATTACAAAAAATCATTTAAAAACACAAAAACATAATATAAAAGATTAAAAGCAAGATAAGTTAGATGATAACGTGCAGATTTCATGCATATGTGAATGAGAACAGATAATGTTTTTGTCTCGCCGTTTCCCACCAACAGGAACCTTTGTTGATGCTGCATGCTGCTGTGGTCCTTCAATGAATTAATAAACTCAACAACGTGTGTGTGTGTGTGTGTGTGTGTGGGTGTGTGTGTGTGTGTGTGTGTGTGTGTGTGTGTGTGTGTGTGTGTGTGTGTGCGTGTGTGTGACGCCTGGAATAAGTGACTAAGTGAACATCTGTGTGGCGGTGAGTCAGTAACATGACTGAGCGTGGCTGGTGTGTGCAGCCCCTCGGCCTCGCTGCCAGTCCTTCCCCGCGGTAACGTCTACATCTGCAACCAGAACTCCCCGACGTGCAACAGCGCTGGCAGACACCCCCTCTCTGCTTTTCGGCTAGCAGCACAGAACCGGCTGCTTGTGGACAGAAAGGCAGCGCCCAAGCAGCTACAGATAGAGGAATAGATCATATTTATTCATATTTTCTTTCCTTTTTCCCTTTCTTGTCAGAAGCCCCAGCAGCAGATTTGCTGGAGCTGACCTCTGGCCGAGTAAGAACACCTGTCTGCAGGTGTGGAAATGAAAGCAAACAGGCAGAGACAGACACGTTCTCTGGAGCTGCTGCAGCAAAACAAAGAATCCAAACTCCTCTGATTGTCTGATTTACTGCACAGACAAGCCGGAGCGCTGCAACACTATCTCACTTTCTGCATAATAACTCTCCTGCAGCGCCTCACACACACACACACACACACACACACACACACACACACACAAATGCAGAAATGACCTATTTGTGTGAACAGGACTCCTGATGTGGACTAGATATGCACGCTTCCCAGCACATGAGCAACTCTTTCAGCTGCACGTGCAAACTAAACAAAGCAGCGTTTTTTTAATCAGAGACAGAAGTGTGTGTAGCGCCACACACCCGCTGTGCCGCGATACATTATCAGCGCAGAGAAGGCGCAGGGATAAGGTGCAGAGATTTCATTTAGAGGTCCTGTTTACCTGCAGAGATAAAACACCAGAGCCACTCCCTCATGCTCAGCAGCAGAAAGCAGACACGAGTCTGAACATGAGACCAAATCCCTCATCAAAGCCTGTCATACAGCCGTTCCACGGGTCAGAACCAAGGAGACGCCGCTAATTGCTCCTCTGATCATCGGCAACCAGCTAAGACAGAAAACAGACAGCCTGCAAACGTAATCAGGAGGACGTGCTGCGAGGCAGAGGAGCCGCGGCGGGACCGGCCGGGATCAGCAGGTCCATGTTTACCGGGAATGCAGCCATACACCGACTCATCCCTTTGGCCTTACTGTCACAGTTCCACATGTTTTATGGGAATTAATTGACAAATATCTGCTAAAAAAATACAGTTTTTAAATCAAATATTATATAAAAGACACTTCATATCTGCCACCATAACTACAATGTTTTGTAGAGGAAACACTGTATATATTGAACATTTTCAGAAATGAATTGTCATAACTTACAAATTATAACAAGTTATAACTACTGTTAACCAGAAAGTGAAAATAAAGGTTGTTTCTGTTTCATAAATTAGTCTGATTGAATTAGTGCTCATTCAAGGATTTAGTGATGAACAGCTGAAAGACTTCTGTGGCACAAAAGAAGCAATAAGTAACAAAACAAAAAAAACATCGGCCATCGGCCAAGATGTAATGTTAAATATCGG
>JAVQJG010237192.1:0-10172 GCA_036024015.1 Craterocephalus amniculus | reverse complement strand
ACCTAGAGACTCCGTTCCAACTTTAAACGATTCACGACGGTTGAGACTCTGACATATTGATGCCACATCACTGGATCTCTTACGGTTTTCGTACAATCGCGAGACAAAATGTCATCATTTCTCACATAGGAATGACTGGACTTTGGTCTTAGATCACTCAACAACCCAGCCCACTTTGGTGAGTTGCAGCTCATCCGTCCTTTCACACACACACACTCACACACACCAGGACTGTACTGTACGTTCCTTCACACACTCATTAGGCCTGGCTACAGGCTATAGGCTATTTGTTCATAAGCTGCTGGCTGCATGTGTCTGTGACGGGTTGCCGCATTGGCCCCCACCAAAATTTCTTCAGAAATTTTCTATTATACTTGATTATTATCATATTATCATATTATTATCATTATGATTATTATCATAATCATATAATACTTGATTCAATACTTGATTACAATTGTATGTTACATAATATTGATGGACCTGACAAGAGGAGAAGGGAAATTAAGAAAAGAAGTGATAGGGGGTGAACCAAAATACAGAAAGACAGAAAAGATACTCAGCCAACTGTTGCATCCCCACAGAAACCCATCAGAGGATATTTCACAGTCTTTGCTGTAAATAGCAAGTAAACAACTGCGGGATAACCTACCGGGGGCCGACAAGTTGAAAACCATTTCAACCATACATACACAATGATACAGAAATAAACAAAAAAGCTGGAAGAATCAAGACAGAAGTCGCAATTAATCCTTAGTGCACACCTGACGGAGAGCACAGTCACTGTCAGCACGCAGGCTAGAGAAAATAAAAGGTGCTAAAAGGAGCTCATTAAGAAAAGCTTTTCCAATGAAAGTCGGGCCACCACTAGCAAGCGGGGTTTCTAGCTTGGTGTCATACTCGGGTGACACTTTCACACGTGAAGCCAAAACAACATGAGATATGTCTCTACTTATGTTTTAATTCCTCACCGCTCCATCCAGCTCATTTTACGTGACTTCAAAACCAACTGTTGGAGGAAACGTCTAGGCTCGAGAGCAGAACAGACCCTGTTGTTGTTTGGAGACATTTTCTACAGTTTACTTTCCAACGTGGACTGACCGTGTTTTAATTGCGCTGCTTTGGGAGTTGCTTTGTTTTTGTTTCTGTCTGCCAATCAATGCATTGTACTGCCTGATGCCAGTAGCTCCGCCCATTCCAAACCATACCGCTTTCAAAGGACCCACAATTGAAGGGCCCAAAAATGGTACCATTTTGTCCGGGTATATGGGACACTTCTTTAGTAGAAATGGACAAAATAGCATACCCGACCATACTGATTCTTACTGTATCGCTGGTGGAAACGGGGCACTAGTCTCCATTCCAGTTTCCTATTTAAGGCGTTTACATAATTTCTTCATATTCATGAAAAATAGAAGCCACAGAAACAGCCAAGATTAACCAAGATGGTTTTTAAAAGCTTTTCACCAAATCTCAGAAAAATCTACATTTTAGGGATGCTAACATCAGGCAAGAAGACCTGTCATCCTTACACATCACAGTGCTTTACATTCTGTATAACATGAAAAACATCACAGATGGAGCAAAGAAAATCACAGCAGTCCCGAGCAGGACAGCAGCGGGCTCCTGCAGAAACTGCTTGGAAACAACAGGACAAAGTACCTAAGGTGTTCACACGTGAAATGCACATATGCTTACATTTCATCTGTGAAGTTAAGTTGCAGAAATTCATGCACTTATTCTGGATATTCTACTTTTCCGAGTAGTACCTGTAGCTAACTACAAAGATTAAATGTACACATGTAGTCAAATAGTGTGCGAATCAATATATTCCACTTTTACTTGTTTCTATTTTGCTGATAAGGATTTGTAGCTTCAGAAAACCTAAAATTAAAAAACTCAATTTGCATATTTCTTGAAATGAATAAAAAATGGATTTTAAATATAAAAATGTCAGTCCTCTGAAAGTAAATTCTTGGATCTGTACTTAGTACATAAAATGTATTGATTTCACCTTTTATATTGAATTGCCTGAATAAAACAACTTTTCAAGCATATTCAAATTTTCCGGGTAGCAACTGTATTTACCGGTTTGGGATCTCGTTACAGCTGACAGCGGCGTCATAATTCATGAAAATGTCTCTCTTACTATACTACATGTAAGGCAGATTTAACGCAGTTACAGTAGTGAGGGACTGACCAAAAATTTTTTGCTTCGACCATAAAGCGAGTTTGGTGGTTGTTGTAAGCTACTGACTGCTGCAGCCTCTACAGTGCACAGAGGCTTGCTTCCTATAACAACTTCTGATTGGCTAAAATGTCTGTCACTCAAATGAGACTGAAGAAAAACCCTCAGCCTCTGCGGTTATGTTACCGCAGTAGTTAAAACCTCAATTTTGATGCGATAAAGGTTTAGCCCTAGCTAGGGTTAGTCAGCATCTCAGCTTTTCCTCCCCCACCAATCTGCTGATAATTCAAATTAGTCTGATATACGTTTAGAATTCTTCATCCTTAATTTGCCCTTTAAACTGAATTGTTTGATTTTTTTTCTATAATAAGAAAGAAAGGTAGCGAGGAACAAAAAAAAAAACCTGCATTAAGTATGGCATCATGGTGAAAGTACTGCTTGTTTGCTCATCGTCTTAATCATGTCAGTGTGGAGAGCTTGTGTGATTTCTCTCCTCTTCAGTCTACAACTTTGCTTCGATCTCTTCAGACTCAGTGATTGCATCAATCACACTCTTGATAGAGTGGATAATTACAGTTGCAACAGCTTCAGGTTAACTTAAACTCCTTTTGCTGTCTAAAGTGGATAGATGTTACTTTTATTGGTGATTTCATTTGCAAACCTTTTCACGCCTTTAATATTTGTCATATGCAGTGTTGATACAGCCACCTGATATCTTCATACTTCACCACTTTATAACATACGCAAAGGTAAATACAGTTTATTAGCCAGGATTTGTGAATTTTTCCTGGTGGCCTAAATTTGCACAGCTTATTTCAAGCTTGAAATTTTGCTTCTTATTTTTGGCTGTGTGATGAGTTTTAATGTCTCTGTAAAACACTGAGAATCACCCTGTTGTTGAATAGTGCTGTACAAATAAACTTGCCTTTTTTCCTTCCTAGATTTTCCTTTATGCATCTGCACAAATGCTAAATACACTATTGAAATGATTCGGCTCATGAATCTGAATGAAAGCTGCTAGGAATATGCACTTTTATCCTACCTTTCAGTTCTTTGCAGGATCTCATTCCCTTTCTTCCAGAGGCTAATTGCTGGGGGCGAGGCCTGAGGCTTGCATTCAAGAGTGACTTTGCTGCCTGAGCGAGCTTTTAGCAAGGCCTTTAATGGACTTTTGGAGAAACTAGGAGCTGAAGCTGTGTGCATAGAAACAGAAAAAGGTGTGAGATTGAAAAGAAATTATTAAACCTGAGCCTTTGCAGATCCACAATAGGTTTTCCTTCAGCTTTCAGTAGGAGAAGCTTGAAGCATCAGCACAGAGTCAGCACAAAGGCCTGGTGGGATCAAGGCTGTGGCGCATTGGTTGCCCCATCCTTCACCCTCACATGTACACATACAACATCAACATTCATCATGTCTCCAGTCAGCAACCGCTGTCAACACCCATCATTAGATGTAAGTTAGCCATCATTAGGGCCCTCATGTGTCATCACATGTATGAAGAGAGAATTGAATTTCTCGTGGAGCCAGTCAGATGGAAGTCATCAAAGCTTTGCAAATAAATCAATATCCAGTCTACACGAGAAAGCATACACAATGCTGCAAGGCAAAATGTTTGTAGTATCTAAATCAATATATAAAAGGACTGCAAGTAAGATGAGACACTATCAGATTCGTGTTTTTGCTGGCAGAGCCTGTCCTGACATCAAATATGCGTGCAGACTGATTTCAGAGGAACAGTATATCAAGTTGGTTTTAAAGTTTGCAGATTATCAGCTACATAGATAAGTACACCAAAGCAGAAAGATGGAGGCGATCTTACCTAACACCATTAGCTGAGCGCTGGAATAAATACTGCCATGTTTGTTTTCAGCCACACACTGATACATCCCGGAATCCGTCAGATTTAATGCAGTTATAGAAAGAGCCCCATTTTCGATTTGTACCCGGCCCTGCAGAGTAAAGAGAAACAATTCTACATATCCATTGCACGGCCAGCCTATTATTTCCAAAAGCGAGGCCGCAATTACTGGTGCACCATGAAGGGAGGAAGACAGCAGGGGAAGCAAAAAGAGAAGAAATCCTGGAGATACTCTTCCCATTGCATGTATATCCAGATTGGAATAGATGAGGAGGCAGTGTGAAAACTGTTAAGCCATGTTGACAAAAGCACAGACAGTCTATTAAGTTGTCATTTATTTTCTTTAGTCATTCAGCTGGAAAAACTATGATTGCTGCACAGATGATGATGATGGTTGATTTTAACATAATAAACTGGTAACAGATCCACAGCGCTGCAGGGGGAATAGAACAATGCTTTCATAATTATACTCAAGCAATAGAACAGCTAATGTAGCAATATATGCTTTTGCTGTAAGCTCAGTAGAAATATACACTGACAGTGTGTAGCCACAATATAAATTCACATCTAGCTGAGATCACTGAATCCAATAGTATTCTGGTTCCAAGTCAGTCCAAGAAGTTTCACACAATTTACATTAACCATTACATTCTTATCCTGAAAATAGGTACGAACGTATTATAACTAGACGATGATCATTACAAAACTAGTAAAGGTTTGACATGTTGCACAATCTGCATATTATTTTTTTGGTTTTATCAAGTTAGGACTACTAGCCTACTACTTTCATATATGTCTGCTAGCCAAGGTCATGTCAAAACTCAAACCTTTTAAATTCTGATACCAAAATAAACATTTTTTACTTTTCTGTTTTACACAAAAAAGGGGAAAATACAGATTTTGCAGTAGCAATGTCTCTCGGATGCAAACTGCGCCTCAAAATGCTATTGTCAACTTGGTGATGGGAGTGTAGGGGGTCGATTTGTGGAGAAGAATTTCCCCTCAGTCAGTTAAGACTTAAGTCTGATAACTAGCTTTAGCTAGTTAGCAGAGCTATATGTGTTCATTCACCAAGATAGGAAGTAATCCAGCAAATACTGAATCCAAACCAGAACACTGTTCTAGTTAACTAATTTAATGAGAAATGCATACACTGAAAAAGCAGAGCTATGCAGCCTACTTTCAACGTGTTTTTATGGTGTCAATGTGCAGCAAAAAAAAAAAAAATCCTCATACCTCAGCTGACACTTGCTCTCCGTTCTTCAGCCAGCTGTAGGAGGGTTTAGGCTTTCCGTTGGCCTTACACTCCCAGAAAAGGTTTTCCTCTATGGACAGAGCTGTGTCCGTCATTGTCTGGAGCCAGTGAGGTTTAGCTTGGAATAAATGAAAGGATTACTTATTCAAACATGTGTTTTAATTAAAGAAAGCCCTGGTCTAAGGAAAATTGGCATCAGGAATCAGAAAGCCATAAAAGCCGCTTGTATTAAAGTTTGTATTCATCATTTAAATTCAACATGTGGATGATGAACATATTAGAAATACCACGGCTCCGAGGCTTAGTATGAAAATTCACACCTTATACCCAATATGTTGTAGACAAATAGAAAGGATTCAAGTGCAGATACATGTTACATACTGTACATCTATGCATCTTCCTTCTTTCATTGTTCGTCTGAGTGGAACGGCTTACTTACCATGGAATGAAATACGACCCCGTGCAGCATTTTTGCCTCTCCGATTCTCTGCCATACATTCATATGTCCCTGCATCTTCCTGCTGGAAATTAGGGATTTCAAGGACGGCATTTGAATTCTTCATTTTGACTTTGCTGGGGAAAGGGACGCCACTGGTCCTCCTCCAGCTTATTTCTGGTACAGGGCTGCAAAAGAGGCAGAAAAGTTCCCAGGATTGCAGCTGTCAGTTGCTGTGATCAAAGTGTGATTAAGTGCAGCAGGAAAGCGGTTGAAGCCAAAGCCTTGTGAATTATTGTTCCCTACAAATCAAACTGTGATTGCTCAGATTTCAGATGCTCTTAAAGGAACTTTGATTTCTGCTCCCTTGTCTTTATGTGCTGGCCCTTGCTCTCCTATGGATTGACTGATCTGAGAATGATCTATGGTTGTGTATTATTATATCATCTTGAGTAGCACTAATTCATGCATGAATAAAACTAAAGCTTATGACACATACACAATAAGACTGACTTACTTTCCAAGAGCAAAGCATTCCAGTTTCACCACAGACTCTTTTGCGGCTGGAACTGGATCTGGAAAATGAACCTCTATTTTGGGCTCATATTCACCCATCACCCCTGCAAAATGGGAGGAAGTTTTCACGTCAGTAATGCTCATGCTGGAATCAGAAGAGGAGCAACAACGCTGTGGGAATGCGAACACACAAGTCTTGATTGGTGTGAAGCAAGAGTGACCATTGAAGGTCTTATAGGACAGAGAAAAATCAGAGGTGGGTTATAAAAGATTCAGAGACCACATCAGGGAAGAGATTGGCTTGGTAGAGATTTATCACTTGGTAGACATTAAATGAATGTGACTTCATTCATGACTTTATCTATATTCCCATCACTAAGACAGATAGGTCAGACACTTCTTTGCAAAGACAGAATCAGGACCTTTACCCTTGGCAATTACAACCCTACATGCTTTCAGAGTGAGCCGTACGTGCACCATTTGGAACACACGTAGAATGTCCGTTAACACACTATTCATGCCCTGTTATCATTAAAGTTAATCTTGAACAGCAACTATTTATTTATATTTTCATACGGTGAGCCAGATCCTATCAGCCTAATGGCATGGTTGAGTTGCTTTAAATGTGCAAAATACATGACAAGTAGCCAATTATGGATGTTTCATTTTATGGCATGTCATAGAATCCAGTGCCTACAAATGGCCAAACATCAATAACAGATCTGCTCTAGGTGGAGCAAAGTTTTCTTCTACTGGCCAATAACAACACAGCAATCGTGGAATTAAGGATTCAGTCTCATACTCCACGATTTCAAAGCACATGTGGACATTTTTTTTTTCCATATTTTCTTTGATCTTTTTTTTAATGATTTAGGAAGATTCCTAAATTTAGCCAATCAGATTTCTGCAGTTGACAAATTTTTGTAGGTGAAAAATGATCCATCTAAAAAATGCAACTGAATGCCCGTAACTGTTTCTTTAATTCCTTTTTATTGACATTTTGGTCATGAAACTGCCAACAACAACAATATGGCAACAATAAGTTTAGAAATATTATTCATATTATATTAATCATATAATCCAATCCCTGTATCATTAAAGCTTTTTCTTACCATCACTCCTGAGGACCAGCGGTGTTGGAGAGCTGAGAACCTTCTCCTTTGTGATGGTGTTGTTGACGACACAAGTGTAGTTGCCCACATCTGAAGGTTCCACTTTGGCGATGTACAGACTGCCGGTCTCTTGAGAGACAAACCTTCGATTGTCTTGTTGGACAAAGTACGGATACTCGTTGAAGATCCATGCGAATGTCATCTCTAAGACAGAAATGGAAAACACTTCAGTGCAGTGCTGGTCAATGTGCACACCTGTGCTGGTTTCACATGTAAGAAAGCCTTGCTGTACATGGGGGAGGGGAGGCTCAATTAAAAGCTAATCGATGGCCCTAACATGTTGGCATATCAAGCCATTTTCATCCCCTTATCCCACTTTCCTCAGCAGGACATACCATGAATCTTATAGCTATCAGTGCAGAAAAATTGAGAGCAGAGTAAAGGGAGCGAAACAAACTGGATTACAGCGCGTCACTGGCCCTCCCCTGACACATGGCCTCCATTTTCTGGGTCCCTGAGAGACTTAGTTGGAGAGAGGCAAATGAATGAATGGACGGATTGAAGGATCAATGGACTGACATACGGAAACAGAGACATGTTGTCATTCCTCTTAGAACAAGTGGCAAGTCTACCATGAAAATGGAGAGGCCTGTCATAATGAATTACTGAGACATTTTCAAGAAACTCAGAATAGAAGAGATGCTCCATGTAATCTCCCATTTTAGAGGTGAAGGGGAGGTCTGTGTGTCCAAAAGGTGTGTGCAATGACTGTCAGTCATGTCCAACACCCCCTGAGGCTTGAGCCATTTGGCTTTGGAAGGGATGTAGTGTCCGAGCTGAGTGCAGCGATGCAGATGCAAGCTTCTACTGATTAGGCAAACAGAGTCAGCACAGCCTCAGTCTGAGAGGGAAATGGGCAGAGACATTCTTTGTTAAGTGTGGAGGACAATAAAACATAAGGGATTGACACGCAACAGGCCTTTGAACTAAATAAATATCTTTGTTTACCAACACAATAACGATTCTGACTAGATTGCGTTTAGTTGTTTCATATCTGAATGTTGTTATAATGCATGTGGTCATGAAGGAAAAAGCTTTTGCAGAATTCACAGCTAATCAAGTGTTATAAAAACAAAAAAGGAAACCGTCATAATGTAAGTGTCTGATATAGCTCCGTGGAGTAGAGGAACACTTTCTAATAAAGTAAAAGAAGAAAGAAAGGAGGGATGGAGGAGCCCATGCAGCAACAAGGTGAAGAAGGACGAAATATATGGAGGGTTGCAAGTTTTTTTTCATTCATTTTTGAAAATGTGGTAAAACAGAATAATGTTACAGTTACAGACGCCTATGAGCCTGTGTTAGACAGGAAAGCTGTCAAACCGTGTTTTATACAGAGTACTCTGACCCATTATCCCAACGACCAGCTGTACGTTGCACTGCCACACACTGTTCTCTAGTGAACGAAACTTGCTGTTCAAAAGTGCAAGCTATTGTACCGAGAGGGTTACAAGCTAGGCAGCAGCCATTGTGTGTGGACTGGGTTTTCTGGAGATATGCAGTGGTGGAGCTTTGCAGCCTGTGTCTTCTTCTCTATTTCTGACCTATCATTAATGCAGCACAGTCTCTGCTTCACACTTGAAGAATGAAACATCTTTTTGATTATATGGCACAAAAATATACAGCCAAGGGCTTGATACTTCCTGGTATAGAAAGTACCAAAGTATTTAACTCAAGAAGCAAATCAGTACAGAGTGTTAATTAGCTACAGTATTTATAGAGATGCTGTCTTGGTTCCTTATTGTCAGTCTTTGTGCCATGCTAAGCAGCTGCTTACTACAGCTTGATTTTAAAAGGTGATAAGAAAGTGCATCAATTTTGTCATCTAACTGAAAGGAAGTGAATAATATGCAGTTTTTCACAATTTGGCAGTGTGTCTTCAGTGTTGAGATATGGATGAGCTGTTTTATCCACTATCAATTTAAACTCTTATTATATCCTCTCTTAGATCTACTGATAACTGCTGAAGCACATACTTTTCATATGATAGAGCATATTATGGATAACTTGAGAGCTCCCTCTAGCTTGCACACTGAATTGAGAGAAAACCTATTGACTTGCAGATCTGTTCTCAAATAGTTCAATTTCCCATCATTCCCAGCTGAGCCAGGACTGATCCATGTCCATGGACACAAAGTCATGCGTCAAACTGGCTATCAAAATACTGAACCACATGACAGCCAATATGGTACTTTTCAACAAAGCTAATGATGACTTTAGTGATGAGGGAGTCATTAAATCTGCATTCACAGACAAATGGAATGTGTTATTTTTTCTTTGTTTTTGTTAGCCTGGAGTAGTTACACTTTTAAGGGTGCCACCATGTGAATCATAAAATTGAATGTACCAAAAAACTGGAAATTTGCAGTAAAGAAAATCTAGTTATATTTACTTTTCAGGATTTGAAACATTAAAATGAATGATGGAACACTTTGCAAAACTCCTCTTTAGGGTGAACTGAATGAAATACCATCACAATATAAGCCAGTTTGGAACATCCATCCATCCATCCATTTTCTGAACTGCTTAATCCAATTGGGTCGCGGGTGTGCTGGAGCCTATCCCAGCTGTCAACGGGCGAGAGGGGGGGTACACCCCGGACAGGTCGCCAGTCTGTCACAGGGCCATGGAGAGACAGACAACCATTCACTGCCCAATTAACCTTACATGCATGTCTTTGGACAGTGGGAGGAAGCCGGAGTACCCGGTGAGAACCCACGCATACACGGGGAGAACATGCAAACTCCACA
>JAVQJG010237164.1:0-12262 GCA_036024015.1 Craterocephalus amniculus | reverse complement strand
ATATATTCTTAATCTTATATCATAACAGGGTTGTTTGATGCACGTGATCAAGGTGCTTCCTGGCCTGGTTGCCTCTGTCTGAAGAAAATCCCAGGTGGATTTCTGGTGGAAATGGGTCTTAGTTCGGAACCCACTGCGTTTCTGATGCTGGTGGAGGAGTTAAAGTGTCTCTATGATCCACATTGGTTGTTCTCAGGAGGAGCTGAAGAGTGTTGCTGGATGGATGGATGAATAGATGGATGATGGCAGCTTCACTAACATCCTGAGATCTGCCTTTCCTCCTTTTCTGTATGGGATTGATGCTACCTGCTTATTTCCATAAACTCTTCCAGCTCTTAGACAGTTACATAGTTAGTTGATGGGATGGTTGGAGACCCACTTCTTTAACTTTGGTTGAGCTTGGATTTTAAAATCTCCTTTTTTAAAACTCTGGGCTGACTTCTTTACATTTTACTGTGAAACCAGGTTTGTCTGACTGGTCCTGGGTCAGTATGCTGGATGGAGTATAAATAAAGTGTGTGATGGGAGTCCAGCTTCAGCCATCGGAGACTTCTGTTTAGTTTTCCAGCAGCTTCTCTGCTATTGGCTGCCTGACAGATATGTTTCCATCTGCTGGGGGGAGCTGGGGGACTTCCAATTTATGAACCAGTTTCTAAGTAGATCACCATGAGTGACTGACGGCTCAAACTTTAAACCAGAGCAGACAGAAGGCCGCTCAACCCAACTGGACATGTCTGTAAAAACACTGATTTGCATTTCAAAACTTTCATACCAAAGTATGCAGTATAGTACTATTTTTTTTATTATAATTTTTTTATATACTATATTAATCCCTCACGGGAAATTCGAACATCTGCATCTTAACCCATCTCTGGAGATCAATCAGAACCAATGAACAATTAGAACATGTCCAGAGCATTCTAGCCGCTACACAAACCACTAGGCCATCCACTCCCCCAAATGCCCCCGAATACTACATGCCCAACCTGGAAGCAGATTCGTTACAGCAGCAGAAAAGTGTCAGATGACCCAGTACTAGAAAGTGGGCCTGATGAAGAGGACGATGAGTGTTTGCTTGGCAAACAGAAACATTTAAACAGGGTTAACATACAGGATGTTCTGAAGGAAGATCAATATTTATCTTACTGCCTCTCAGGCCAGCTTTACCTGTTCCTCTCACTTTCTGTTCTGATGTTTTTGTATTTTGACATGGATGTAATAAACCATCTGACTTATGTATAATTATACAGTGAAATGAAAATATTAACTTGTGTTCTTGGTGATTTCAGTATAGATTTACCACCTGTAGGTCAGATTGTCTCAACTGCCACAACAAGGAAAGGCCTCATATTAAAATTGTACAAAGTTTATATTTAGCTGCCACAATTTTCTCATCCATCCATCCATCCGTCTGTCCGTCCGTCCGTCCGTCCGTCCGTCCGTCCATCCATCCATCCATCCATCCACATACATTCTTCAGGATCATAAGATGATTGTGGAGGAAGAGGCATTCAGTCTGAAGGAAACCGTTAGAAGAGTGAAATATTGTCTAAGGACATGATTTTGACCACATACAGTAGCATTCTCTCCAACTATCAAATTTAATTTATTCACATTAACAAACAAGAAAAAATGTAAGAAAAAACTGTCCTTTAGGGGCTGCAGTTTTTAAAAAAGGCAGACTTACTACCAGCTACAGCTACAACCTCGTTTCAACCACAGACACCTTAGGGACCCACGGGTGGGCTCTCTTTTATCAGGGACTGAAGCCAAGCTGCTTAAAACCCTCTTTGATGGACGAGAGCTGCCCGCGGTTCCTCAAGGCTCTGGATGTTGTGGTTCTGTCTTGGCTGACACGTCTCTGCAACACTGTAATGAGCAGTGTGGTTTTGTTGGACCAGTTCTAGACCCTCTGTGGGGTCTTGGAGGGGGCGTGGGAGTTCACCCAACCAGTCTACATGGGCTTCGTGGACTTGGAGGAGGCTTTAGACCATGTCCTGTGGAATTCTGTGGGGGTGGACACCAGGCTATCCCCAATTATGTCCATAACTTCCAAGTAAAAAATGCCAGGATCAGCCGAGTGGTTGAGTGGGTGCACTTTGGTGGGCTCAGGATTGGGACCTTAGTTTTTGTACATGAGTTTGTTCTGTTTAGTTCTTGCTCTGAGTGAGGGAAAGATGGGGCAGGAGATCTACACTACATTAATGAATCAATGCAGATTAATCAGCATAGAAGGGAAAGAGAATATTCATGAAAATTATTAACTTTATCTGTATCTAGAATAGAAAAATGAATGTTCAGTATGAGCTCATACAACATTGGTTTGAGGAAAGTAATAAATTCATCCAGTCTGAATGACAAATTTATTTCTTGCAGACTGCCTGTTTAAGGTGTGTCCGATGAGCCGGTACTCTGCTCAGAAACAGTACTGGAAGGCCAAACAAGCCAAACATGAGAAGGACAAGATCGGCGACGTAGTTCTGCTTCAGAAGCTCCAGGTAACACATGTTCATGCAAATTATTCTGATAATCGGCTAAACCTAAAACTAATTTCACTTTGTTTCCTGCAGCATGCGTCTAATCTGGAGCAGAAGCAGAATGAGACAGAAAACAAGAAGGTCCACGGAGACGTGGTAAAGTATGGGACTGTCCTCCAGGTAACCCAACTTGGTCTTCAAGGCTCCAGACTAACTTTTTAATTTTGATGCACCCACAGAAAGTTTATGTGGACCCAACTTTTTACAGCATCTCACTCATCCCCGCTGATAAATGCTGATTCAGTGACTGATATCATCACATATTGTTTTTCTGTCTTTGTGAGGTCCCACATTAGACATAATCCATCTCCTAGTCCCAGACCTGAACAGACACAGCCTGATGTTTAGTTCTTACTGTGACTCACGGTGTAAATCCTGACCCCAAAAAAGAATTAAACCTCCAAGTTCGGTTCTCGTAAAACTGTCTGACCCCACAAGTATGGAAGAACAAAGACACACCTTTCTCCTGCAGGACTTCTTATCTCAGCAATCAGAGTCAGTTTTATTTATCCCACCCAACCCATGTGTGTGTGTGTGTTATGACAGATCTTCAACCTTGAAGTGAAGTCAATATTGACTCTAACAGATAGCGTGTACACAGAGGAAGTCGGTTAAAAGGTGTGTGTGTGCTGAAGGTGTAAAGCAGCTATACTGATCACGGCATGATCCTGCAGAACTTTACATGTTTAAACATGTTCGGCATTGAAAGTAAAGTTCTCCTTCAGAACCGCCACACAGATCCATGGTTCCTCTTCCCAATGGTGATTTAAGGGGGGCCTTAAATTTGATTGGTAGCTTGTCACATTTATTAAGGCAGACACCATGTTTTAGCTTTTATCACCATCTTTGTGATTATTTATTATCATTTGCAACTTTTATAACATTTTTTTCATCTTCTATGTTTTCTAGTTATGTTAACTCCACCACGCTGGAAGCCATATTTTCAGCGTATATTTGTCTGTCTGTTAGCAACATAACTCAAAAAGTAATGGATGGATTGCAGAAATGCTGCAAGGAACAACTTTTGACAACCTGCTGATGCAGCATTTAAAAGAATTATGATTGTGGTGTTTACGGCCACCAAATTTTTATGTCATTTAGAAGTAGACAAAGCTTCAACCAGTAGATAGTTAACTGATTGTCTTGAGGATTACTTTGGGCTTGTATTTCAGATAGAAATTTCCAAATTCTTTCTTTCATACAATGTTAACTTCTCAGCTAACAGAATTAAATTAAATCATTTTGCATTAGTTCATCTGCTTGTGGTAAGTTTGTTATGTTTTCAGGAGCATAGTTTGTCTGTCTGTCAGCTGCTCATAGTTATGGATGGATTTTGATTAATTTTGATTCAGATTTCAGGTTAAGTCAGAAATGGAATTATAAAGCAGTAAGCCCCGAGAAGCCGTGGGTTACAGGGATCGTACAACGGCGGAGGGATGTGCCGTATGAGGCCCTTATAAGGTGGAGGGGTATAATTTATTAATGGCCACCCTATTAAACATTTCTTGGATATAGGCCTGAAAAATCATGTGATTCGCTGAGCATTTGAGGAATTAGTTGGGGAATATTTCCATTAATAATAACTCCAGATTTAGATGCTTGCATGTGCAGTTAGAGCACGTGTCAGCTGTTTGTAGAGGTTGAAACATTAATGCATCAGTAGATGGGGAGTTTCTACTGTATCAAAGGATCTGTGTGTCTTTGTCTGTGCAGCTTCTCCATATGAAGAGTAATAAGTACCTGACGGTGAACAAACGTCTGCCGGCGCTGCTGGAGAAGAACGCCATGCGTGTAACTCTGGACGGAACCGGGAATGAAGGCTCCTGGCTCTTCATTCAGCCCTTCTGGAAGCTCCGAGCCAACGGAGACAACGTAAATTACACATATTTATTTTTTATTGGTGTAAAAAATTTCAACCTGGTAAATATGAAGTTAAAATAATGTAATTTATAAGATATAAATTAAATATATTATGATAAGTATACCCATTCTATGGATAAAAGATATAAAGAGGTAACTTACAGTGAATTAAATCTAAAAAAATATATAATTGGCATACTTTTATCAATATATCTCATAGATACAAACATGTTTAAATTTTTATATGAAAAAATACACTGAAATACTTTTTAAAAATGACATTTTATGAAAAAACGATAGTTATATCATGTCAGATAACTATGATGGTTAATGTTAAATTTTTTCATTAATTCTGAAACCAAAATGAAAAAATATTTAAATAGAAAATTAAAGTTTAAATTAGAATAAGTTATCAAATATACCTTTCATTAAATGCTAACATTATGTGAAAATGGAAATATATGTCATTATTGAAAATCTTCAATCTATAAATCAGTCTTGCAAAAACATATGAAGTCAAGCTATTTCCAATCAAAACACAAATTATTAAAATACGAGTTTGTACAATCTCATTAAATGTGAAATATATTGATCATCTAATGGCACTTCTATCAAATGTAGTCAAACTCATTATGGTCCAGTTATAATCCATTTCACACGAATCCATAATCTGATCCATGATCTTGAGCATGATCAGACAGTTCTGTTTATGAGGATTCATATAAAGTATAAAAATAATAACCTGGCTGAAGCCAGCAGATTGGATCAAATCTTCTTTCTGATTCAATCCTTCATCGTGAGCAGCATAAGGAGCAGGGAAGAGGTTTACTAAACACAAGATAACACAAGAACATGTATTTTACTTCACAGACTACAAAACAAGTTTGCAGGTTGACTTAATGTGCCGTCTGTGCTTCCTGTGTTGTTCCTCTGCTGCAGGTGGTGGTTGGAGACAAAGTGATCCTGAATCCGGTGAACGCAGGTCAGCCGCTGCACGCTTCAAACTACGAACTGACTGACCATCCAGGATGTAAAGAGGTTAGATGATGATAATCATATAAAGTAAGATTCCCAGAGGTTCCACCAGGGACACAAAATGTCCTCACCTCCATGTTTAACTCGTCACATTCGCTCTAAATTCAGCTCAGATAACCAAAGAAAATATCTGTTACACGTTTTCATTTTTACTTTTTTTATTTTTAGATTTTATATAATATGTGAATGAAAATAGATATGTGTTCATATTTACTCATGCAAATTCATAAAATAAATATGGTCTTTTTTTTACTTTTAGATTTTTACCAGACTTGCACATTTTTATTTATAAATCTCCTGTGTGAAAATTTGTTTAAGGAATTTTATTTATAAAATGTTAAAACTTTGATCAATTTTTGAAAATGCATTTGAGATTTTCTACACTTTCCATTTTTCTTTATATTTACATGTCTATGATTTTACATACGCTCATTTACACATTACATTCCAACGTCCATATGACAGTCGATCTATGAAACTATCAAACATTTAATCCCAAGTATCTGGAAGTAAAAAATCAGTATGTCTTGGAAATCCTGCCTTGGAACTGTTTTACATTTATAAGGAAACATGAAGCACTGCTGGATACATTAGATCTTGAAAACTGAGGCCAAATAGTGTTGAAATTTTCACCATAACTTGAGGTTGTTCATAAAGGTTTCTTACAGGATGGTTAATTAAATAAGCATCTTGGTAATTAAATGCTTTTTCTTGTTATTTACTGGCCCGTCCTATTTTAGAACAGGTTGAGCTTTATGTTGCCCCTGGATTTGAGTGAGTTTGCTATATCAAGTTTTATGATCTCTTTATCTTAACGCTTGTATTTTTATCTCATACTTGCTCATGTTATCATTTTACAGTTAGATACAACAACTCGGACCATGTTTATGCACTCACTTGCCACTTCATATCTCCACCTTTTCAACTTCCTGTTAACCTTAAAATCTACTCAGCCAATCAAGTGGCAGCAACTCAAGACAACTCAAGTTCAAACTGAGGAAAAGGGGATTTATGTGACTTCTTTTCCCACTTTGGGCCCCTTAGTACGACTGTGGCCTGGTTTAACCAGCATAGTCTACCTGAGAATTGCTGCTGACCACCTTCATCCCTTTGTGATCACGGTTGAGCACCTTCTGTTGCTCCTTCCATCAGGATAATGCACCAAAGCTTGAATCATCTCTAGCATGATGATGAGTTCACTGGCATCAAATGGCCTCCACAGTCACCACATGTTAAACCAATATTTCACCTTTGGGATGTGGTGGTGCAGAAGATCTCATCAACATCTGTGTGATGCTGTCATGTGGAAGTGTTTTTACTCAGCTTGCGGTATGTGTCTCACTCCCTCTGCAGGTGAACTCTGTGAACTGCAACACCAGCTGGAAGATCAACCTGTTCATGATGTTCAGCGACCACCGAGAGGAAGTCCTGAAAGGAGTGAGCATTCACCTCAGCATCATCATACTCCCTCACAGAACACACCGTTTCATGACTGGATTATTCCGTCCTCCTGAATTATCTCAATTCTCATTTTTTATCCGCCGATTATAAAATATATTCACTTTTAATTTTTGAGTTTTCTCCCTTATTTCAATGGAATCAGAATATTAGGAGCCAAATGTAAGTCACAACTAGCAATATGTTTCAGATCTCTTTTCTAAAATTTAGGTTACCTCTGATGCTGGTTGTGAACAAACAGATGTTATTGGACAAATATTTTTATTACAAATGCAGAACTTTCCTAAAATCCAGGTTTCCGGCTTCTGCCTGTTGAAACTGAACTTCATAGTTGTTCTGATCTGACAGTTTTGCTGCTTTGTAATGGTAATGTATTCTTGTTTGCTATGTGTGTGTGTGTGTGTGTGTAGGGCGACGTTGTGCGCTTGTTCCACGCTGAGCAGGAGAAGTTTCTGACCTGCGATGAGTATAAAAGCAAACTGCATGTTTTCCTGCGAACAACGCTGAGGCAGTCGGCTACATCTGCAACCAGCTCCAATGCATTGTGGGAAGTTGAGGTACACACACACACACACACAACGAGGAACAAGTTTAATAAATTTGAATTACACACAAAGACACAAAATTCAGCAAAAACGCCAAACACAGGAAAAAAAAGAAACCTTACACCATGTTTGTGTAGTTGTGAGGCCTTTTTTATTATATTCTGGCTGTGACGGTTCCCTGGGCATGCAATTTGCAAAGGAGTCGGGTTTTTGGATGGATTAAGTAATTTAGACTTTGATCCATTTCCATCGGATTTTTTTAGTGTGAGATGTTTTTTGTTACGTTGAAACTACCAGATTTGTTTGAAGACTTCCTTTATAACCACTTGTATGACCCTTTGCTTTAAATGAAATTGATGGGTCACTGTGCCTGTAGTTTGTCATTTCTTTGCAGGAAACCCATGAAATTTTAATCAGAGCAAAGTCAGTCACAAAATTGCCCCCTTTTCGCCCCCACTGATCTCTATGGTGACCTTCTGAAACTAGTTTGTTTTTGTAAAATCTTTTACTGCAAACAGGTTGAAAAACATATCTTTAAGATAAAAATGACCTTTATTTTTAGTGAATGGTGTTCTCTTTTTGTCAGAAGGGTTTAAGTGAAAATATATTTACAGGAGTGGTTAAAGTGGAAGTCTAAAATCTAATACCCAACAGTCCCAGTGCAATCTGATATCATATATTTGGATTAGTGTTGGTTTTATATATAATAAAGAAATAAAAATTTGATCAATCTTATTAATCAGACTGGTCAGCTGGTGCTATTAATGATAACGTGTTCTTTATTCTAAAACACTGAATTAAAGTGTATTTTTCAGAAAATCTACTAGTTGTTTATGGTTGAATCTGGTGCTTAAAGGCTTAATTCTTTATCGTAATTATTAAAATCATGATGAGGAGCTTTCATGCCTTTAATGGATTTAACTATAAAGTTGAAACTACAAATCATGTATTTTACTGTCCCAATGTTAAATTACGTTTAATTTGCCATTTTGAAACAGTTATAATTAAATCCTCTCATTAATTAGATGGATCAGTTGGTGATATTAACGATAATTCAAGCCATATATATTTTTAGAATATTAAAAGACGGATATTTAAAATATTTATGTATTCTTAGAGCTGGTAGTGGTTTATAATCAGAACTAGAATCTAAAGGCAATGATGAAATCATGATGCCGATTAAAAAAGAACTCTTTCATGAAAGAAACTGAATAACCGACATAAGGGTTAATTAAAGATGAATGTCAACACAAACAAACATACAAAGCTATACAGTAAATGTGTAGACAAATAAACTCACACACACACACACACACATACACGGTGAGTTGACTCTGAACTCTGCGTGCTGATTGGTCCGTCAGGTTGTCCATCACGACCCGTGCCGTGGGGGTGCAGGGCACTGGAACAGCCTCTACAGATTCAAACACCTGGCCACCGGGAACTACCTGGCTGCTGAGGTAACCGTGGCAACCCTACAGGGTGACTGTAGTAAAACTGTTTCTGGTTACTTTAAATGTTGGTCTGAATCAACAGTTTTTCTCAGATTTCTCCCAGCAGGCGCCCGCTGTCCAATGTGATCGCTACGTCTTTTCTACGCCGTTTAACTGGGACTCATGAGGTTTTTGTCATTGCAGGAGAATCCGGGTTATAAAGGAGACAATGCAGAGCTGTCCTCCTCGGTGAGTTGAGATGAGAGATTTTACAAATCGGTCAACTGGGTCTGAAATTGAAACAAAAAATTGAAATTGCTGTTATGTATAACAGCAGTGTTAACATGGTCTGTAGATGGTGAGATTTTTAAAATGTTTTAAATGTTTCAACTGGAACGGCCTCCTGAGGTCAAATTTTCAACTGGGAAGTCGGAGAAGTCTCGCCCGCCCCGACTTAGCGTTTCAAGACGTCTGCGTTGTTTACATTGCAGAAACCCCTATAATATCATGTTTATGTGCACATTAGACCAGTTTTTGTTGCATTAAATCAGCCGTACATGTAGTGTTGTTGGAGATAAATGTAGGGAGATGCTGCTGCGGTGTCATTCACTTTTTTCATGAACTACGACAACACAATAGGAACAAATTCAAATGTATAAATACTAATTCGTAGAAATTAAAAAATCCCTAAATGAAGCAGAACATTTACAAATAGATTTAAATCCCTAATTCACAGACAGCTTCCAAAAACTGCTTGATTCGAATTCGTAGATGATGACAGGTGAAGCCTGTTGATGGCCTTGTAGAGGAAATAAATCGAAGTTGATGAAAAGCTTCATTGCTTCCCCAGGATTCACCTCCCCATCACTAACAAACAACAGCTGGCAGGGTTGTTTCCACAAAGTGGACACAGCTAGATTCAAACCCACCACCTTCTGCATTGCAGTCCTGTGGCACAATTTCCTCGGGGATTCGTCTTTGGGCTTCCTCATATACAGTACACATCATATCACAAATGCAAACCAGAATAAACTAGGACCGTAGGGAGAAAACTGAATTACAGAATGAAAACTAAATGCAGTGCATTCACTGTTAATAAGAAAATATTGTGAATAAGACTGCTGCGCCTCTGCAATCGTCTGCATTGGGCTGTTTGTTCTAACCTGCGGAAAGCTGAGCCAGTTAGCACCTGTCTTTTGGAAGTGCTAAATATAGAATGCAAAAACAACCACTGCAGTCGGTTTCATTTTTGGTAAATCCCAATGTGCGAGCAAAGATGACATATTTGCATCTACTCCTCCCAATGTGTATCATGTTCTGGCAGGAACACCCACATTGCATATCCATCCAAGACAAATGTGTTAAGTGGATTGAGGGCATTATCTGCCCATTTCACAGGTGCAATTATTTATTAGTAAATCAGCTGCAACATGTTTTTACATGTGCTATCAAGTTAATGCATATTATGACATGTGCAAACCTTAGGAGATCCGGTCCTGAGAGTAGTTTCACTGCACCGTACAGCCTTAAATATGCTATATCTGAAGGCAGAGTTTATCTTTGATCTATCTGTGGTGCCTGACAAATCGGGAGGATCGCTGTTGTGCCAAAAAGTGTGAGTGGGTCTGATGTTTGGGCTGCAAGGGGCCAGTGTTTTTTGTTGGTTTGGAGGAAGCCGTGTCTGATCCCATACATTGCTACTGCTGTCACTGGGCTGTCTCCTCTGGAAAGAACCATGAAGCTGGGGTTGCTTCAAACAGATATTTTCCATCGTTGAGCCATGTATTAAAAAGGTAATGAAAGAGGAGAACACATCCTTTTGTCAGATTGTTTCTATTACCTCTGGTAAGGTGTACTATTTTAAACCCTTCACCTCCTTATCCTTCTAACCTCTGACTTCCCTGCAGATGGATGGTAGTCGTAGTAACAAGCGCTCCCATGGTGAGAGGATCAAGTACAAGCTGGTGGTGGTGCCTCATGGGAACGACATTGCCTCGTTGTTTGAGCTCGACCCAACCACTCTGCAGAAAACCGACTCCTTCGTGCCACGGTAGGAAAACAGCAGCAGAGGATGGCAGGAAGTTTGGCTGTTTAAATAGGTTACATTTGGACTTTCAGGGTTCCTCGTAAAAAAGTCACACCCTCCCCTGCTGAGTCTGCTAAATAAGCTTGTTTTCAGTCCAGTCTGATAGCTGAAGCTTCTGCTTCCCATTCTACTATTAGATCCTATATAAACCACCAGTACACCTGCAGTCTGAGAGTTTCACTAGCAAAACAAACACAGAAATTAACAATATATATATATATATATATATATACTGTATGTGTGTGTGTCTTTGTAAAGCGTCTGAGTTATTTCTGAAAAGCGCTATATAAATCTGATTTATTATTATTATTATATTTGATACCACTCACTCTGATTGATTGATCAGTGAAGTGAATGACTGCACAGGGCTCACTCTGATTAGTTGATTGGTGAAGATGGTGCAGTTAATTTTTCCTTATTTCTGTCTGACTGGGTTGTTTGTGTTTAAGGAACTCCTACGTACGACTCAGGCATCTCTGCACCAACACGTGGATCCAGAGCACCAATGTTCCCATCGACATCGATGAGGAGCGACCTATTAGACTCATGGTGAGTTACAGCTCGGTGCTGATACCTGCACAGGGTTACAGCTTTCCTATTTCATCTTCTTAGATATTACAATAAGTTCAAATAAGTTTTATTGTTAAACATTATAGCTGGACACTGTCTGAAATGTTCACCAATCACCAAAAATAATTTCCCTTTTATCAGCTTATTGGTCAGCTGATCCAAGTAGATATTTTAGGGGTTGGGAATTAAAAATTATCTAATTAACAACTTGACTATGTTAAGTATTTCCTGGGACAGAAAAACATAATCTGAAAAACTTTTCAACAGAATTCAGTTGTGGAGGTTGAAATTTATCTTCATGGAGCGTTTTTAACAAAAGAAAGAAATTCTTTATTCACATCAAAGGCGAAACCTCCGTAGAGATTAGGGTTCGGGTATTTAGCGCCAAATGTCTGCAGATTGTCTCAAGTGACAAATTTAGACTGTCCAGGCCAGAGGAGATCCTGAAATCACGTTCAGGGAAAAGGTGTCCCAGAATGTGTACCGCCCAGAAAGATGTTTATGTCAGCCATTTGGTCTGCTGTTTGGATAAGGAGTGGGGAGCATAAATAGAAAATCAAACTGGTTGATTCCTGGGGCCTGTTTCAAGAAGCGGGTTTTGTGGAAACTCTGAGTATGCTAACCCTGAGTTTGGGGAAACTCTGAGTTTTCCGTTTCAAGAAGCGGGGTATGTTAACTCTGAGTTTGGGGTAAGTTGAGGAGTAAGTGAAGCCCGTTTCATGAAGCGAGGTATGTTCT
>JAVQJG010237142.1:0-14844 GCA_036024015.1 Craterocephalus amniculus | reverse complement strand
CTCCATCTGCTGGCCGCCTGTGGGCGGTGTGTGTGCGGGGAAGATGACACAGCTTCAGGATCTCATTACATCACTGTGGCAGGGCTCCTCGTCTCATCCATCTGTCTGATAAGGGAAATATTCTGAGCGCCAGTTGATTTTCATTTTATCAATGTTCAGCGTCAGTTTATAAACAGGAAGAGGAGGATAAAACGTGCTTCTGCAACCGAGAAAGAGAAAATTACAACAAGTAACTGGAAGAAGTGAAAATGCGTTTTCCAAACAGATCTGAATAGTTGGTGTTGCCGTATTTTTGTGTCCAAGATGGTGAATGTGAAGCGAATGCGCAGTCCACACAAATACAGATCTTGCAGAAATACAGATCTGGTAGCCACAAGCCACATGCAGGAAAGTTCATCCTCTGACATCTACATTCTGTTTATGCCATCGACACCACCGTCTGTACGTTTTTAGTTATGTTAGAGAGCAGTATTTTGTTTAAGCATCATTTGTCGGAAATGATTACAGTAAAGGTAAATTTTGATATTGAAGACATTCTAGTGGGTTTGTGCTGGTTTACTAGGGTACAGATATACAATGTGCTATGTTAATATGTGCTATGCTAATAGTACCTACCTTTTTTCTTTTTCTGCAGTTTTACTCCATGTCGAAATGTTTACATGGTTCATCTAATTAAAGCGGAGCTAAGGAAGCTACATCCTGACTCGCGTATTCATTCAACTGGAGTTAGGCCTACTGCTAAATTGTGCTGGACACGTACAAGGAGAGCAGGACACCCAGAGTTCATGCAGTATCTCGTACACCCAAAGGGCAGGAAAGAATCAGCCTCTAAACTAGGTATATAGCTAAAGAGATAAAAAATTTGAGATACATTAAGACATTTTGCTAAATTACTACCCGGTGAAACTGACCTGGTGGAGATGGAGATATTAGTGAAAGAGACCAATTGGAAAAATAAAAAAAACATAAATGAAAATAATACAGGTATCCCTTCAGAGTATATTAGGACATAGATAAGGAGTTGCTGTGTTGTGCCAGCATGGCCTGCCATTACGAGCTGCTTCCTCTGTGATTCTGCAGACAGGCTGGATACTCGGGCAGCGATTTTTTCAGCACAAGTTGGTTTAATGTAATTAATTCAAAGTACTAGGGTATTCAAAAAAATTAATAGACACTTGGGAGTTTTTCGAGAACAACGAGGCTATTGTCTGCATTCAGCATTAGTTGCTGGACAACAGGGTAAACAAACTCAATTAAAATGTCACATCACAACCCCAGCATCTCCCCACACATATCTTTGCCTTATCCTCTGGCAATCACAGAGGATTTAGATGGGATACAAATGTGAACACTGTGACCCGATTGGAGTCAGTCAATTTGCTAGTTTATTAATTCCCCATGGTGCGCTGGCATAATGATTATTCAGTGAATTTGTGTCACGCAGCCAGGCATCCTCTGCCACCAGCAGGGTCAGCGAAGGGCGCTGTCATTTGTTATCAGTATGCACATCCAACTGTCTGCTCAGCTGACATCAGAGACATATGATGAGCACAGCCACTAGTTTATTGAAAACCTATTATTTCTTAAAGTTTGGGGGGGGGGGGTGGGGGAAAAAATCCATGATGCAGTGCTCATTGTGACCCTCTGAATTGAACTGAAGCTGTACACTTGTAAACATCGACTTGGAGCGAGGATCAAAATAAAAGCAGCTGTAATGCTATTCTTGCTCAATAACACTTCAGCACTGCAGATGCTGCTTTTCATTACAACAACAACACAAAACTATATCCCTGCTGACTCCTGGTTAAGAGATGGGATGAAGTCTGAATGTTGAAACTTCTACCTCCTTCAAACACACCACTTTTTTCCGTTTGTAAAGTATAATAAAAAGGTTTAAAAGAGCCATGTTTAGCAGCGCTTAGAAGCTGGTATTTTTAGACCTTAACGTTTCACACAAATAAGAAGGAAAACAATAACTTTGGGACCTTTATAGACTCTTCTTCAATGTATCCAAGACTAAATAAAGCATCAAATTTCCACTTTTGTAAAAATTATTTTGATAGCAGTTTAAATAGCATCTTAAATATTTATTCTGACTCTCTAGTTTGGTCTAAAAAATTGTACTGTGGCAAGCAATAAAATCTGATTCTTAAACCAAATTGAATTATACTACAGTATGAATTTTGCACAGTTTATTCCAGTAATTTATATATTTATTGAAACAGAATATTGTTGGTATATTTGAGCTTTTTGGAAATGGTCATATGTAATCATGAAAACCATGACAACAGCTACATCTTTTAGTCATTCAAGGGCTCTTGTTGTGCTTTTTTAAGTCAAATGAACATGCTTTAAGCATATTTGCAATCATTTAAATAACTCAAAAAAGACATGTCATGTGACTTGATCTAACATTTGAATGTGTACCATATATTTATTTCTGATATATTTGTGTTGAAGAAGCTGCAACAAATAGAGAATTGGAGCACTGGATTGTTACTTAGACGGTAGAGAAGGTCTAGGGAATTTAGGGAAATTAGAAAAATTGTTGAAGGAATTTGTTTTAACAAGGGCTTACTTATAATTAACTTAGTCAAATCACAATCAAACAGTTACACATTCATTACAATCATTCTGCGCTGAATAAAACTAAGCGAACTCTTGTGATCAGAGAAAGAGGACTTCTAAGATCTTTTTCTTTTTTTTTTGGTTTTTTAAATCTTTTGTGGAACACCTTCAGAAAGGCATTGTTTTTATAGTCTCTGTCTGAGATTTCTGTATTGAAAACTGTGCCTGATGTGCTTAGAGCAGGAGAAATACTAGCCTCACTGCCCTGGATCTTTATCAAGTATCAATATATTCCAAAGAGGAAAAAATACCTTACACAATTGGATTTCGCTGACAAGAACAAAACAAGAGCAATCCAAGATAATACAACACCACCGAGGCTGAATAAAACAATTCCTCCATCAAAGTTCAGGATCAAAAGTTAATCATGTCATTGTTTCACTTTACCCCACCTCTGGTTGAATTATGAAGTAAGTCCTCTATTCATTTTGTTGAGTAATCCTGCTAACAAAGAGACAAGCTAAACAAAATATTGTCATGAGACAGTTCCGCTCTGTCTCTCCGGCTTCCCTTCTGTGATCTCTTTTTGCATCCTTCCCACATCACCTTCATCACTGCTACTAATACAAGCCAGGTTTCTTTAACCACCAGTCTGTCGTCAAATTTGAGTGTTTCTGTTACCAGAATCCTGTCTTACACTTGATAACCTTTGTGGATAAACTGAACTTTGAACCTGTGATGCATATGAGCGTCGGTCCTTCCTTAAAACATGACAAGTATAACCTTTTTTGGTGGACATAACATCTCATTGCCATCATCATATCCACCAAATGAGCACACACTGAAGAATGTTAAACGTCCATCTCATGTTACTGAAGTGACTTAGGGTGGAAGGAAAAATCTAGATTTCTGGTGAGAAATGGTTGATTTTGCTTTACCTAAAATGAAAAACAAATCACTCCATGTGTTACAGATCAATGGAAACGGTTTGCCTTCAAGTTATTCTTGATTTCAAGCCAAGTGTCGTGTCATGTCGTGTCACACCAACTTCTAGGTGCTCGGTCGGGGGCGGTTTTACATCAAATTGTTGTTTGCTGAACATCAATAAACAACACGAAAAGAATAAAGTGTTAGCTGAATATGCTGCTTAAAAAGACCCCTATAAATTAACTAAGAGTAGTGGTATTTGTTGGCTAACTGAAGCCATGACAACCTCTCAAGAGAAACAGTGGACAGTGGATCTAAAGCAATTTTTTATTTAAGTTCCACTCAAATATTTTGAGAATAACTTTTTGATTATACTTTTAAATCAGGAGAACTGTACAACCAACTACATTTTAATTGCTTCTATTTCTAATGTGATTCAATTAAGTAAAAATAAGTTATGGTATTCAATTAGTTCAACTTGACAGTCAGAACAAGTCAAATAATTTATCACGAATTTTGCAAAAACTGCAAAGGCTCATGGAAAAGGCAAAGCTCATGTTATTCTGGCAGCAGAAAGGTGTTGATGAACATCTATGGTTGATTGTGTTTGTACTACTCACTATTGAGGTTTTGCAGCTACATCACGAAACTGCTTGACTGTGTACACCGTGTTCTACTAAGCTACTCAATTTCTCTCTGTGTCTCATCTGCTGCTGCTGTTCTTAGCAAAACTCACATGACACAAAAATCCAATGGCCTTTTAAATAGAAAACATACTTTTTGCTTCATGTACGTCTGACAAAGTGAATGTGCTGTAATCAGAAACCATGTTCGGACATGTTGCTCCTTCACCGTGACCTGAGCACCAAGCAAAACTGAGCGACCCGCAGCTACTTAATCAATCGGTCACTTTTTGGCACTACACATCTGCATTCATGATTTTTTTCTGATTGTAGATCATGCATTGATTCATTCCGATTAAATCAAATAATGATGTGTTTGGATCTATGCTTATTTCGATCTGGAAAAATGCATTGTATGCTGCTAGTAAGTCAAATACTGTGCAGGCTATAAAAAGCTCTCATTTTGAAGGTCGCCATCCACCTGCTCACAAAGCCCGCTTGTAAAATATTTATATGCATCCAGGCTTTCAATTCAACACAATCGTATGCGGGAGGATTATGGATAAAATAACTGTCTGGGTAGCAAAAATTGGATAGTTAGCCGCACAGCACTAAAGACTGAGGGGTCGCATTCAACTGGCTCTATTTCCTCCAGATAACGTGCTTACATCTGGTGTTTTCAGAAAGAAAGTCTGTTTTTAAGGAAAAAAGAAAAACAAAGAACGCTTCAAAACGTATTCTTACGAATAATAGATTCTTCTGGGGAAGCTTGCCTACCAATGTGGCCACATAAACAAGGTCAGGTGATTTTGTGATGTCACATGCAAATCCTCAAAATTGTAGAAACTAAAATATGAAATTGTACAATTTACGATCTTTTCACCCTATATTATCACATATAATGTGAATATCAAATGATTTTGAACAATTTCAATCTTTTAATCTCACTTTCCATGAAATTGGAAAAATCAGTTTCAGATTTTCTCTTTTAAAGGAACCAAATTATTTAAGTTTTCTTATTAAAAGGAAATTAAAATGTGAATTTGGATACACCTATTTAAATCCCTTTCCAATTAAAGCCATTTATTACAGTTTAACCTATTCTTGTCAGTGTAATCTCAGCTGTTTACAGTATGACCTTGACTTGAGAATTAAAGGAAGTTGGCAAAATGGGATGAAACAAAATTAGTATTTCAAATAAGTCCAACGAACAAATGTATTTGGTACTCACTAAAACTATCAGGTAAACACTTTAAGTTGGACCAAAGTTAAAATTATGGTGAGTAAAAAACTAATAAATTTCGCTGTAACATATTGATGTTTTTTGTTTAAAGTTGTTTGGTTAAGTGTCTTTTGGAAAAAGGCATTTATTTTGGCACACTACTTCTGTACCTTCAAAGGTATACAGGTTCTTGACAAAAATTCAGGGGGAGTTTATTGGGGTAGAGATACTTCATCCCATACAACATTACCTGTAATTGGGCGAAGTGTATGACACCAAACAATTAAGGACAGGAGTACATGGGAATGTGGCCTAACCACATAAGTACACCACATAAACACACCACTGTGTGTTTGAACTTTACAGCCAATACACTCAGTTGAAATCATCTCATTAAGTACCAATATGAAAATGTGCCCAGAGTAACCTTTTAGTTGGAGCATGTAAGCAACATCAAGGTCAGTCCCGACAGATGTGATGCTAGTGTCTATCATCTGAAGGGCACCGTGACTTGATGCATGCATAATGAAGAGACTATACTGTGGAAAGGAAAAAAGCAAACATATGTTGTGTTTCTGTTAATTAAAGTTTTTTACAAAATAAAAGGGATTTTTCAAAAATTTCGACCAAGTACAATTGCAATATGCCAGTGTTTCCACTGGATGTTGTTTAGCGGAAAGCACATATTTCTCATAAAATATTGTACCACAAGACACCATTTTGGGGAAGATGGGAGATAAAAAATGTTTTATGTTTTGGAGCACGTTGCTGTTGTTATCAAGGATGCTATACCTAACTCCTAAGAAGCTCCGTCTGATGAAAACAAACAGTACCTGGTGGCCAGAATCTGGAAGGCAGTACAACTGAGTCTCTTCAAGATTTTCAAGAAATATGCCCAACCTGCCTTTTACGCTTATTCATTACGATTTATCTGACTTGAATTTGACATTCAACAAAAACATGGTTTAATAGCTGGTCTTAAATCAACATTGAAACTAGTTGGGAGACACTGGAAATTCTCACTTTCAGTTAAACTATGTGCCTTGATGTTTTGGAAAACACTTAGTTTTGGATGTGTACCTCTAAACAACATTTTCTACCTCTATTTTTCCCCTTTCCTCTTCTAAACTAAGAATGCTGCTGTTGCACTTATCTTATGTTTTCCATTACAACAGCTCTGACTCCCCAGAGTGAAGAAGCAAAATGTAGTAAACAACACTCAAAGGCTGAGCTCAGTCAGTGCACATAGCTCCCCACAAGTACAAAGGGATAAAAATCTAAACAATTACAATAAAATAAAAACCTGGAGGGGAAGTTTCTAATACACAAAAAGACTCCTTGTACAATTAGTTTTTTAAGGAGAGATTTGACAACTTAAGCAGGTGCATAAGTCTCCAACAGTAGCAAGAAAGGGTATTTTCAGCCATCCCGTTGTCATGCAAACAGCAGGTTTAAAGCATTCATGGTTAAAACTCTGACGTCATTCAGTTTGCATCCTCCATTTGTGTGTGTGTGTGTGTGTGTGTGTGTGTGTGTGGGTGTGTGTGTGTGTGTGGTGGGAGGTTGCTCACCATGCCTGAACTAAACTGTGACCATTAACAGCATCTCCAGTAGAAACAGCTCCTAAATGTCACCAATTTGTTGATGATAAATTATTTGTGACATATTTGCAGGGAAAGAAATGTAATGGCCTAAAGTTTAAGTTCTTTAAAGTCGGCTGTTGTTCCTGTTCTTTTTAAAATTATCTTGCTTGTGCAACTATTTGCATGAGTTGACTCGTGTTTTACGAATTCATTTGAGAAGTTCCCCTAAAATCTTGTCAAAAAAAAAAAAACCTGTAAGAAAGCTTCTTCTGATAATGTCCTCCTGCTTTCCTTTTAGGAATCTGTTGTGGGGCACATTCAGCACTGCCGGTTGCTGGCATATGATTCGGTGCCAGAAAGTAAAATGGTGTAAAGTGACAAAAGTATCCTTTAGAAGCTGGAACAATGTCCAACACAAGACCCTTAGCTGTAGGGTTCTTGTATTTGCTGCCCTTCCAGGCCCAAGCTGCATAATTAATCTCACACCTGGAGCTTCTATTTCAGCTTTATATTAGAAGCCCCTCCTACAAAACTAACCATCATTATTTTACATTAAGTTGTCAGTGAATATAATACTGATATGCAAAACATGGATGGAAAATAGGAAAATAGCCATAAATAGGAAATCAGCAACAGACATGTGGTAATTCCAGTGTCACTACCTATCCTTACATTAAACTGTATGATTATAACTGCTGTTTGTTACACAATATGATCACTCGCTGGTACAAACCACATAGCTGGTAGCTAACATGTTTCACATGTCACTGTAATTACAAATAGATGCTAACTGTGCCTTCTGAAATGGAGCACAGCCTGAGCAGGACAATACAAACTTACACAGTTCAATGAGCCGCCAAGATGGAAAATACAATAAAACTACTTTCACTCTCAGCTGTTTCTACAAAGTTTGCATCCCACTTTCACACACAGTAGAATAAAAACTTGATGTAAGTAAGATTTTTTTTCATTTAAATCAGCTGCAGATGATAATTTGTAAATTGAATAACTTCACTGCTTCCATAAGCTCACCTTGTCTCCATCCTCAGTTATAATCTGATGATGGACCTGCTGCTGTAGTTCCTTAAATTGAGGTGTGAGTCATGATGTTTATCTTTGCTAATGTTGATGTCACACTTGTTAAAGTGGTAGACTACTGAAAGACTCAATATGATTGCTATTATTTTGATTTTGTTGGAAAAATATTGTGATTTAATTCATAATTTAATCTAATTTAATTTATTTCATCCAGCTTCTGTTCAGGCTTCATATAGAAATACATTTTCTATATGAGATGGAAGATTGTTATATGACATAAAAATATAAAATGTTCTTTATTCTAACAAGGACAAAAGGTTGAGATATGAACAGCTTCACTTTTCAATTGCATGATCCAACCGGCCAAAACACTGAAGTTTCCTCCAGAGCAGGTTTCTACTTTGTTCTCAAAGTAATAACTAAACAGTCCGATGTTATTTAGTATATTTACACCACAGCTACACAGCTCTAGTAAGGCCCAAGAAAAAAAAGTAACTCTCAATACAGTTTGATATATGAGGGCGGTAAGTAATTCACATGTTCTCCTGGTTTTGCCTGAACATCCAGTTACTCTGTCCTCTCTGTACTGCCTCCTCTCCATCACTTCTACCGGCTGTGAGAGTGGATATTATACATGAGTACAGGCAGAGAAAGCAATGCAGATCCAATGTAAAAAAATATTTGAGGGGTCAGAGAAGATTCATGACCAGACACATTTATTCAAATTCTCATAAGACTCTTCTGCCGCACAAGAGAGGCGACAGGAAGTACATCTGACTCAAGTGGATTTGTAAAACTGCGGATGCTGCAGATTCGAAACCTGGATCTGGCGCCTTGTAAGGTAAATAAATCGCACTCTTTGCGATTTGGAAATCACCTCATCTTAAATCACAAATTTGATTTAAAAATGATAACATAACAGATTTTGGGGTCTGGTGTATTCACTTTCCCGTGTCACGTGATGACATTGGAATCTTCACAGTCCTGCAATTACAAGGACTCATTTGACCAAATATGTCGTGACTGATCACAGAGAAAGGGCTAATATACCATACAATGTGGAACTGTCCGTAAAAGTACAATGATCTGGGATAATAACTGATGAATTTCTGACAGTGATTATTCTATCTTGTTCCTAAATGAATGCTAATGTGCTGCCTACAGATAACAGCTTCTGACATCAGCTCAAACTGTGAGCTACATCAGGTATGTTGCACACCTCTCAAAGAAATTGAAAAGAATCTGCTGCCCCTCATCTTATTTCCTTACCCTGGTTTTTTCTCTCTCTCTCCCCTTTCAGGTATCCAGACCTCACTTCCTTTGGGAAAAATGACTTCCTCTCCGGCTATCTCACTGCATTCTCTGTGTAACTCAGCTGAAAGACCAGTGCAGGCATGGACTAAACTATTTGGCATAATAGGGCACCTCTAACATCCATCATTATTGTTTGTGCAACATTCCTCCTCCCTTCATTCAGGCACGCTTACTTTGTTTATGACTTGAATATTTATTATGAAATTTTAAAACAAAACAAAAAACGTCATTCTAGTATTTTCAAAGCCTCTCACCCATAAGTGCACTGAATGGTAGAATTTTCACATGAGGGAAACAAGGAATCAGTTTTTGTTTGTATACATTAAAGTAGGATACAGTGTAAAACTAACTCCTTTCAAGAGTCTCAAACTGAATACTTTTCATAACTTCAAAACTTATTAGCCTAAAGAGAAGAGGTCCAGTTCCTGACAGGGTGGTGCGAAGCCATGATTGACTTGAGGAGGTACTGGAAGGACTATGCCCCGTCCACATCAATGGTGACCAGGAGGAGAGAGTGGCATTTTTGAGTTTCCTGGGTGTTCCTTTCACAGGATCTTTCCTTGTGAACCATGAGCACCACAGTTAGCCATTAAAAAAAAGGCCCAACAGTGATATTGATGGATCCTGAAGAGGAAAAGACTGTAGCCGAAGCTGTAGGAGACTTTCAAGAGAACAACCATTGGTAGCATATTCATGGTAGCACCACAGCGTTGTTTGTAGGAAGTTGTGAACGCAAAGGCTGTGCAGGGAGTGATCAGCACAGCTAGAAAAAGCAACTGCTCTGCCCTGTTGCACTTGAAGGAGATCACCACTTCACCCTGCCTCAGACAGGTCAAAGCTATTCTGTCTGACACCTCCCACTCAGCTCACCACCAGGTCAGGCTGCTCCCCTCTGGCAGGTGATTCAGGATGATCAAAGCCTACACAGCCAGCATGATACACAGCTTCTTTCTCATCACCATCAAAGCTCTAAACATACAGACTGTACTTAAATCCTGTTTATCGGTCCAAATTCCACATTAATACAAATGAAAAGTTCTGTCTCCACTAAAGTGTGTGCATGAGGATCCACGTGTCTTTACATAGTTCTATTAATGATTATCTACATGACAAAGATCTGACTTCAAACCAGCTTACTGGTCTTCCTGTAAACATAAAGATGGCAATTTTGTCCCCATAGGTCAAGCTTAGGTCATCTGTTGTACTGGCCAGAACGTTATTCTTGTTCTTGAGATGGCAAGAACAAGAACAGTAACAAACCACATAACATGAAGAAAATTGTTTTGCATGGGGCGGTGTTCATGTCCTTGTGTGCCACACGTTGTAAGTATTTTCATAGATCTTCACCACTTCAACTATCTGTTCTTCATAATCCATTAAACCAAGATGAATCTTTTTGCATTAGTGGAAAAGCTCAAACGATATGTTTACGCTTCATGCCTTTCTGCATTTCATCCATGCCCATTTCAAATTCCTGATCAATCATGAGAATGAGAAAAAGGTTCTGCACAAGTGATGTGTTGAGAGCAGGTACTCTCAAAACAGGGCTGCGAGAACAAAAGTACATCATTTTGTTCCAGCAGCCTCCAGAACAGAAAACTATTCTGGATGTGTGTGTAACAGCTTTAAGGGCTGGGTAAAGGGCTGAGGAGTCATCTGAGAGTCCCAGGTCAATACAAACCTGACATGTGAGATGAACTGAGTCAATTGAGTGATATCAGAGTAAAATCTAAAAAAATAAATTGCAAGTGTAGAAGAGTTGACTTAACTGTTTTAGTCCCAAGCCATGAGTTTTAAGCCTGGCGAAATCTCTTTATTTCTTGCCATTTCTATATCTCTTGCCACAAACCTGTATAAAACCCAGGTCCTGAAAAAAGAATAGTTCAGCCTAAATTTTTCACATAAATAAATGAAAAGGTGAATAATTATTCATAATATTTGATAGTTTCTATTATTAAAGTAGTTGTTTTGTGAAATTTAAGTGCATGCATTCGCTCCTGTATGGATACCCTTCACAACTATCGTGCAACTGCCACTGACGTCATGTGCAGCTACATTATGTCAAATCAATAACTCTTTCTGCCACCGTAACTGCTGCAATGCTTGTATCTATCAGCTTAGTGATGGTGTGTTGTGTTTTCACAGACTGAAACGCCCATCCCTCATCCCACCATATGGTAATTGCATCGTAATTGAAGCACTGGGACAACACTTTTACTCCTGGTGGCATAAACAACTCTTGAACATTTTATGAGATTCTATTTGAGGCATGCACTTTTTCAACCCTTTGAAGCGGAGCAACATACTTTCTTTGAAACATTGATGACTTTCCTTCCACCTCAATGAGTCCATTCCACAGTCCTTCCGCCGACATGTTGAGAAAGTCTTTTATAAAACATGTCATGTCAGGATTTCATTTTCGACCAGTCATCATATGACTGCAGATCACCATACAAAGCTAAAATACATGTACGGTTGGACAGCAGTTTTTGCTCTCATGTCCCTGTTTTCCCTATTGCTAATTGTTTTTTGTGTTCAAAGAATTTAGTTTAGTTTAATGGAAAAAGGTTTATCATTAAGTTAAACAAGTTATACTGTATACTTACAGCCCATATATGGGCTGAGTTTATCATATATGATACTGAGTTTATCATTGCACATTCATCTTGTAGCTCTCTGCAGATTAGACTGACAGCACATGAATCTAACAGAACATGAAGAAGAAGTCACATCCAACTTATTCATAAAACCCCATCTCATTCATATATCACAAGTCACTCTGTGAATTACAGAAAATCTGTTGTAAATGCAGAGCAAAACTTTATGCGCACACTGCATGTGGAATATCCTTTAGCTTGTCAACTGTTAAGATTTATAGCCATCACACATCTGTCCTCTACATTGGCTAATAAAACATCTTCCAGCCATGGATTTTAACTCTTTTATGATTAACAACTTTAACTCAGCTAATAAATCATTCTGGGGGGGATCCAAAGTTGTGTTTTTCAAAATATGGTGAAAAATATTCATTTGTGTTTCAGGTTTTTCTCACACTTACCTCTATTCAGCACCTTGTACGAATAAAAACGAAAGCGGGTAGGTGTTGTTTTAAGATTTTGTTTACCCTGCTATGTGCAGGAATAACAAGTCCACTTTTGAGCAAGTGTGATAGCCACAAGATTAATATATGGTGACCAGTACATGACATGTTTCCAGCATTAAGAGACAGCAGGGTATACACAGGGTTATTCATTTAGGAAATCAGCTACAAGACAAGGCAGGAATAAACCACTACCAAACACAAAAACTATGTAATTAATTTATAATCCTGCATGAATAGTAATACATTGATCTACATGATCTCAGGGCATCATTGATCAAACATCAATACATACAGACAGACACGCACCAAGTTGCGGCAGAAACGGGACAAAGATGCACAATCTGCATCCTCTGGCGGCATGTGTTGGTCTCTGGATGACAGCATGTGTGAATGAGTGGATGAGAGCACCTGGCAGCCACTTGGTAACTTTCCGTCTCATTTCATCCGCTCTTCTAATGACTAAACGTGAGCTGGGCTCCTCACTCATTCTGTCCACATCAGAACACAACTCTAAGACTGTTTCCACCAACGCCCCATTTATCTGAAATTTCTGACTAATTGTAAGCGCCACACATTTTTCAGTTTGCGTTGGGAAGTATGGTAGGCAAACAGCAGAGTGGACCCCCCTCTTCACCCCCCATAACGAACACTTTGGTGAAGTGTTTTTTTAATTTTGTTTTTCCCTACAAAAGGGGTTTTGTATTTCTAGTCATTTATTTCGTTAAGCTGAAATATTCGTTGGAATTCCTTTTAAAACATAAAAAAAAAACTTAAAGACTGTATTTGATACTTCTAAGGGGAAAAAAGGATAAAGATGTTTATGACAGTGACTTTTTCTCTGATCTGGGACTGACATCCCTGGAGCAAACACTTTGTATTGTGAAGATAGAATTTGATAAAAAGGAAACTCAAACAAAACACAATCGAAGTCAACATGCTGCATGTGTGCTGTTTCTGAGGTAAGGTGCTTATATTGCTGCCTGCTTATGATCCAAGCTTTTGTTTTTTATCTCAATATTTGTTTGAACACAATAGAGACTGTTTCAAAGGCAAACATAAGTCCACTTAACAAAATGGAAAATGTACTGAATTGGAAAACGTTCGACAGTACAATGGCAAAGAGGTTTATATTTTTGTTTGTTGTTTTGTTTTTTGTAACTATGATGAAACATGAAATCTCAGTTTTACAGTAGTTCACATACAAATAGAGGATTAGTGTCTACAGGTACATGAAGAACATTTTAAAGATAATCTGGAATATAAATGAGTTTCAAACAATGACAAGTTAGCTGTATACTTCTGCTATGATAATGATTGCTGTAAATAAATATTCATCATGCATTTTAAAACAATATGTGGAGATGTAAGTCAAATTAAATTTTGACATGTTGCATAAAATGCGTTTTTTAGTGAATAGACAGCGTGTAACTTTATGAATGACTTTATGTTTATACACTGCTGCAGTCCAACCTTCAGATGAAAGGGACATTAAAGCTAATCTTTGCCAAAAGCAGGAAATGACCATAAATATAATGCTCCTTATCATTACTGTGTTGACCTTCACATGGAGAAAGACGCACTGCCATTACCAAGGCTTTATCATTATCTACTGTAAGTAACAGGGTTCATGTAGATCACTAAGAATTATTGATGAACCTCAATTAGATTTGTCTCACTCCATTTAATTCTACACATTCAGGAAATGGTTTGCCAAAAATGATGTGCACTAACATCGTGGGACTAATTTTTACGATGACGATGAGTGTTGATGTTAATATTGTTGATTTTGCTAAGTGTGCAGCACATTATGCTTCCATTGGCAGTCCTGATTATTTCCATGACATCCACGACTCCTTTTTTTTAACCTTGTCTGTGTCATTTTCAGAGAAGCAGTTTGATGCTCTTTGAAAGTTCTTTTAGAAATTCAAAGACTTGAAACTAATTTGCTTGCAAGAACAAATGGCTCTTAAATGTTGTTCTAACAACACAGGTAAGTGGGAGCAGGCATTAATATTCTTGCTAAAATACAGCTGTCTGAGATTTATGACATGAACCATTTTTCCATTTAGTACACAAAAAGAAGAAGGAAAAATAGGACAGCAACAAGTAATTGGCTAAGATGCCTATTAGAATCTGAGGTATCCACAGAATTACAAAGCAAAATATAAATCCAAAAATATAAATAAAATCATTTTCCAAGTCCACAAAAATCTGCATTTAATTTTTTTTACACCAATATAGTTGCCTAATAATCTTCATAAGCAATAATCTTGACCCTTTTATACATCGATAGTTTTGTCTTCTTCTGATTTTAAATTTCTCAAGCTAATAGTCCTTGATATAGTCACTTTTAAGCTATTGATTGTTTTGCCTTAGTTAGTGCCTTAGATAGACAGACAGACAGACAGACAGACAGACAGACAGACAGACAGACAGACAGACAGACAGACAGACAGACAGACAGAC
>JAVQJG010237135.1:0-22704 GCA_036024015.1 Craterocephalus amniculus | reverse complement strand
ATGGAAGAGAGCATCTGAAGGAGAATATTTTGTAGACCAAGTTATTGCTCTTATGGCTTTTTTTTGTAACACAAGTAATTTTTCTGTATATGTAGGATATGTATTATACCAAATTATGTTACAATAGTTTAGATGGGGCTCAAACAATGATTTATATAATAATAGTAGCACTTCAGTTGAAAGAAATTGTCTTACCCGATAGAACAATCCCATAAGTTTAGACAATTTTTTGAACAGCTCTTCAATATGTTTACCATAGTTTAAGAACTGATCAATATAGATACCCAGAAATTTGGTATGATCAACTTTACTGATAGCTCTACCATCTATAGTTATATTTATGTTTTGTTCCTTGCATATATGTCTATTAGTGCAGAAAATAATATAATAGGATTTAGTAATATTTAGGGACAATTTATTGCACTTTAACCAAGAATTTACCTCAGCTAGTTGCTCATTCAAGAGCTTTACAAGCTGGTCCATATGTTTATGCGACACAATTAAATTTGTGTCATCTGCAAAAAGTATTTTACGTATAGTAGAACAATACGTGTGATCATTTACGCAGACAAGAAACAAAAGAGGGCCTAGAATGGACCCTTGGGGGACCCCAAAGTTTATATTTTCTATACCAGAGTTCAAACCCATTATATTCACAAATTGCTGTCTTCCATAGATATAGTCCCTAAACCATTGGGGAGCAACACCGCTGACGCCATAATGGTACAACTTCCCAAGTAAAATTTTAAAATCAATTGTGTCAAATGCTGGATGTTAGCTTACATTTTAAAGCTCATGAAAAATGAAAACCTGCTAACATAAAAGAGTAGCAAAGGTGCTTAGACCTTTTAACTCAATAACATTTATTTGAAATTAACAATTTTTTTAATTATGGATTTTAATTGTTAGTGCAGTTTCGGGCCATACTGAAATCTCACTGTATGCTTCACCTTTCCTCAGATCTGATGGGTTTGAAGCGGATGATGGAGAAGCTCGGAGTACCCAAGACACACTTAGAGCTGAAAAAAATGATTGTTGAGGTAACGGGTGGCAGCAGCAATACCATCAACTACAGGGACTTTGTCAAGATGATGCTTGGCAAGCGCTCTGCTGTGCTGAAATTGTGAGTAAACCTTTATATGTAAGCTTGAACTAATGTGTTTAAAAACTGTGTAAAACATCTGCTGGTTCATTGTGTGTGTTTATATGTCTGGAAGGGAGTTTAATATTGCATCAGTCAGCTGCTTCATCAATCAGCAGGGCCACAGGGTTGACGTGCGCTCATTACCCATATTGGTTACCACAGCAACAAAACCTATCTTTGAAGCCTATCCATAGTCAACACCCTTATCTTTAGCTGGGATCATGCGCTTAGGTAACTGATTATAGGCGGATTAACCACCAACACTCACATAGAGCTGACAAAATTCCTCAAACCAATCAGATCCTTTTGTTCAGTTTCATATTTAACCATAGCTATTACGTCTTTAGAGCCTATGATTATGTTTCTCTCAGTATTTAGTGTTGGATGAGGTCATATATTTTGTCTGGTTTGAAATTGGGTAATGTAGTCGTTGTAAGCCTTTAAAGTGGCCTTGTGCTGGGTCAGCCTGGAGGAGCCAGAACCAACATGGCTGCTGCATTTCAGCTCTGCCAGACTAAGCTGGCTGTACCCCTCTGCAGACAAATCTCATAATCCCAAAACCACCCAGAGGAGAAAAAGCATAATATTTCCTCTTTTGCCCTCAACCATTTTTTGAAAGTGTATCCCTTAATCCTAAAGCTTGCTATTTATAAAGGCCTCATCCCCTGCCGTCCATCCTCCCCACCTGGTAGCATTCTAGTAAGATAATCTCTGCTTTCCAGAAAGGCTATATTTATGTTTCCACTGCAAGATTGGTATACCACTGATCACATTTTGTTTAGAAAAATTGCAGATCTTCAAGTTGAAGCAGCGGATGAAATCTCTGCTTCGTGAGGATCAATTTGTTTCACACAAATTAGTTTTTCACACAGTGGCCAAGTGGTTGGGTGTGTTTTTGTTGATTTGTAAGGCGCTTGGAGCCCACTGGAACTGCTGATGAGAAGAGCCATTGTCTGTAAAGTCCACCCTGTGTGGTGCCGCTTTTGTCTTTTAAAAAGAGGAAATGAGAGGGTGGGGTAAAGGTCAGTAAAATGCAGCAGAATGCCGTTATTGAAGGCATTTAGAAGACAACAATTTATTTTGCTCCAATTACAGGAAACAATTTAGGTCAGGCTCCACAACTGCTCACACAGTATTATTGAAGCCTACAAATACAAAAGGAGAAGCAGTTATTGTAATGTGGTCAAGTGTGGTTTAAAAGATATGTCAGGCATGTAGGAATTAACAAGTAGCAACAGTGTAAAGTGATCTTCACATCACTGTGCGTATTTTAAAGAATACTGTGCTGTCAGTGGTATGAAAACTTAACAAACCAGTCTTCATCAGTGGTTACTGGACTGACTTCAAGCTGCAAGTGAGCAGAGCAGTGATCAGAAGGTGTGAGGGAGAGGCAGAAGTGAAAGTGGTTGTCAGTGACGTGCCAGAGTTTGAGTCCCAGAGTGTCGGTTTCCTTGTTGGGATCATTGGTCCTTATGGGCTTAGTGGAGCTTTGCAGAGTTTTCCAAAAAAGGAAATTAAAGACAGGCATTCGCTCTGAATAGCTCCTGCCAGTTAACTCACTCTGCTGTGTAAGGCCTAAACCACTATCCACCTCAGTCCTTCTGTGGTTTCTCCTCATTCCTCCTCTTTCCCACCTACGTTAGATTCTGTATGTATGCAGAGTTTGGTTTGACCTCAGGAGTAAACTCTGACTAAAACTGGCATTATGTATAATGCAGTTAATGCTGCTTTATGCAGATATTTTATGCCCTTAAACTAGGGCTGTCCCGATACCACTTTTTCACTTCCGATACCGATACCAATACAGAGGGTTGAGTATCGGCCGATACCCGATACCGATACTTACATTTTGTTATGAGCAAAATGTTGTGTCAAACCTCACCTCAACACCTTAAGGTGTAACTGATATAGTCCACAACAGAAGGTGTGAGAAAAATTGAGTCATTAATTATTAACCAATGAGTTAATTTAATAAATTTATAGACTTTGTGTAAAACACAGCGCGTTTCTGTTTTAAGAAAAAACAACCTGAGTAAACCCTGTAGAAAATGTACTAGGGTGATCTCGTAAAGGGTGCTGAGGTAAAAAGGGCTGGATAGAAAATGTTGATCACCGGTTATCGGCAACAGTATCGGCATATTTCAATGCAGGCCGATACTTTCCGATCCGTGTTTTTTTGTTGGTATCGGCACCGATACCCGATACTGGTATCGGATCGGGACAGCCCTACCTTAAACCGTCTCTTTTCAGTTAACATTTTCCTGTCATCACGCCTCTCTCCGTGGTCTGAAAGAATCACTCTGTCTTCATTCAGTTTTTTTTCAATTCATTTCTGTGAATTAATTGGTTATTACAATTGAAGATTTATATTTTTGTATTCAGATTTGTTTTAAAAACACTAGTTTTTTTTTCTAGTTTCTGTCACTGTGATTTATGTGTTATAAAATGAAATAGATTGCAGGGATTTCATTAATCCTCAAAGCTAATAATAGTAAGAAAGTAAATGCATGAATAAATTAATAAAACATAAATTATGTCTTCGTTCCAGTCTAGATATTTGCTAGCCTTTCCAAAGCCAAGAAAATTTGTATAACTTTAAAAAAATAATCATTCTCTGCATAATTGATGTGCTTACTTTGAAGTGTACATGCTGTATCCAAACGGCCATAGTAGATTGCATGTGTTGCTTTGTCATCACACTGAAAGCCATCCGTGATGTCATTGTTGACATCGCCTTAATTACGACAGAGTTGCCTCTTTACTCTGAAGTAACTGAAGATTACCTTGGTATTTAACGATAATCATCTTAAACAGCCCACCCCATAAACAGACCTGAAGCAGCTCTAGCAGTCGTCATGACCACTTCATCTGCCACGTGGTAAACAGAAAATGTCACATCAGTTTTAAAAGAAACAAACAAAAAAAACACATTTCAAACAAATCTGCCTGCATTATATTAATGTTTTCTTTTTTTCTTTTGAAACATTTTTATTTTCTCTTTCCAGAGTTTTGATATTTGAAGACAAGGCAAACGGCACCCCCTGCAAACCAGAAGGACCCCCTCCAAAACGAGACATTGCTAGCCTGCCTTAAGTATAGATGTCAGGCTCCTGACCGTGGAGCCGAGGGAGCCTCTGTGATTTCCTTGGAATAATGTGGGGTGTTGTCTTGATGTGGGACCAGTGATCGAGGATGTTATTTTGTGAATATGTGACATGTTAGGTTCCCGTCATTTGGAAGACGGAGCCAAAAACTCACTACATGATGTTTGACTGTGAATATTATTCATGTTTGTTTTTTCTTTAAATCAAATGTAGCAGTGATAGTTGTACATGTAACCAGGTTTGTTACTTTTTTTTACTAAGCATTTCATGGTTATATTTTAAGGGAAGACTAAGATTTCATTTAGGCAATAGTGTGAGAGTAAAATGCTTTTAGACAGGCACAAGACACAAAGTAGTTTAGTTTTTTTTCATTCCAGCACATATTTTCACCATCTTCAGTAGTCTTGCATGGACAGCTGCCAGGCTAATCTCGGTCAGCATATTGCTTAGATCAGGTACCAGGGAATGAAAAACCAGCCCATTTCCTCTGGATCACCGGTCCCGGGAGCCCACATACAAATCTGGAATGAGTAATTTAGGTATTATGAACTGGTAAACATTTGGAAATGTGGAGATTGTGTTCACTGTTGGACTTTGGGTTCCACTATGTGGCTTGATGAACAAAAAACTGGACCTGGTTTTAGATCTGTGAGTTCAAGCATCTGCTTTTTGGAAGGAGTGTGATTTACAGGCACAGAAGCAAAACAAAATGTATATAGCATGCTACACAAAGTACAATCATATTCTTTCCAAGTGCCTCAACATGCAAATACTGTAGAGATTAAACACAGTTTGGAGGAGAAAGAGCACAAGAGCATTCATTATAAGGTCTTGGTTTAATAATTACAGAAAACCTTGATATAACTTTTCATTATTAGTAAAATAGATTTATGTTATTCAATGAATTCCATTTTGTGCTTGTTTTTTTGGTTTTTTTTTTGCTTTTGTTTCCGTCATTTTTCTGAATGAGATTCGCAAGTGTTTTTTTTGTTTTTCAGCATTATGTAGTTTGTGGGGGTTTAGATTTTTTTTTCTTTTCAGCTCTTTTTTAAGTATTTTCTATTTCATTGAATGTTTTTTTAATCTGTGTCAGAAAATTGTCTTTGATCTTTTTTGCCCCTTTTGTTTTGTCATCAGTCTGGTCTTTTCAGCCATTTTCCTGTTTTAAAAGAAAAATAGCAATCCAATAACTTCTGTAATTTGTGCCTCTCTATTTATGTCTATTGTAAATTATTCTGTACCTCACACTACTAACTAATGTGATACTTTTACATGTTTTACACCATTGTTTTCAGTCTGATAGTAACATTTGATGTTTTATTGTTCAGATTTACATTGTTTGCAAACACCAAAGCAATTAAAGTTCTTCTTCCACTTGCCTGTTAAATGTTTGCATGTTCTTATTGGCCCCACGATCTAAAACTGTACCTCCTTTGAGCCGGAAGTTTTCAATTTAGGTTTCATTTTGCAAAAGAACACAATTCAACAAATTTTTGGTAGTTTTGTGCCAAAAAGTGATGTGTTATCTGTTTAGCAAATATCAGGCTGCATAATAAATGACCATCATCAATTTTCCTCTCATATGAGATGCAGAGAGTGTTGTAGTTCTTGCTCACAAAACCTTTCTTCAAATATTTTAATGCTTGCACTCTTTTATTCCATATGTAGTTGTGCATGTAAGCACTTTAGCTATAAACTGTTTCCATTAAAAAGTAAATAGCTGTGCAAATAGTCCTTTTAAATGGGTTTTAAAGTGTCCTGCATATTATTTCTAATTTAGGAGAGCAGTTGCTTCGCATGGAACACTAGAGAGGATAATACGCAAGACTCTAACAAGCATGCTAACAGGCGGACCCAGTAGGATTATAATAAGCACCTCTGCAATTAAAATGATAACCATTGTTGCCTGTAATGAACTGCCAGGAGCTCATGTAGCCACAGTGCACAGGAACGTCTCGGACGGTGCTAGGATAGGCCTACTCTTAGAAGGGAAAAAAATGTGGAAATGTTTCACTAAGTTTCAGTTAATATAGCAGATAGTTTTGTCCAAATAGTTTAGTAATTTGGTGCATTTCTTTGACCATTTTCAGGACTTGGTATTAAAGATTTCTTTTTTTGTATTAATCACACTTTACTTCTGCAACCAATATATTAACATGCATTCATTTAGATTTAGAACATTTTGTGCACCCTGCGCATGACTCTTTTTATTCACAGACATTGCCATCTACTGGACACTTGGCGCTATTGCTTCAGTGTCATTCAAGATTAATCTATCATTTAAAAAATATCTGTTTGAACCCCTCCCATGTCTATACATATATATTCACTCACAAAAAAGTAGAATATTCCAATTTTGATATTGTATTATTTATGAATAATATTTTCAAATAATATGAATTCACTCTACACTGACATTAGGTCATGAATGTAGGACATTTAAGAAGTAATGATGATTCCTTCACCTCAAACAATTTATCAAAACAGTGGTTTTGATTAAATGTCAATGTTTCGATTTGTCATGTGTTAAGTCTCTTATTGGTCTGGTGAGTTCAACATATCAACAGTATGTTGAGGAGCACTAGTTCCCAAACTTTTTGAGTCACAACCCCCTAGATGACATATTTTGGTGTTTGTGACCCTCCTTATGCAATAACATTTATCAATTATATATCAGATGGGCCGTCCCTGCAGGATCTTCTAAATAAAAGGCTTGAAAACAGTCTTTATATGGAAGATTAATGTAGATGTTTCCATTAAGGTGTTAAAGAATTCAGGTGTTAAATTTAGTTTTATATCTTCAGAAATGGTTTAATTTTGACAGCCATGATAAAAATCCCAAAATTATTTTCCAATTATTGTTTCATGAATATAGGTTTTATAGTTTTCAAAATGATCTGATGACCCCCTGAAATGATCTTGCAACCCACAGTTTAGGAACCACTGACGTAGAGGACTGTTAAGGTACAAGTTGTAATTGAACCTGAGTATTGAGTGGTCAATTCATGGTTAATACACTTTGTTTGTCTTTGATTGTTTTTTGTCGTCAATCACTTTATGAGACAACAGCATGTCATGAAATACTTAGTTTTAGGTACTTTTAGGTAATAATTTCTTCTTTCATGAAGTAATTTGGGCTTTCTTTATATTTTATTTCAATCATTATGTGGGTGATGTAGCAAGCGGATGGAGAATCAATTGGCAACAAAACAGAATCAATAGTTTTTGAGGACTTTTGGTATTCGCTGTTAATAATTCTCTGACAATTAAGTCAAGTTAACTGCTCAGCCCTTCTTCCTCAGATTATCACTCACTGACAGAAAGAAAACTAGTTCAGCCTGTGCTTTGGGTTATGTTTTGTGTTTGTCTACAAAAGTTTAAAAAAGAAGTGTTATAGTAGCATTATTAAAGATATCCTTCAAAGTTTCTTATGTCCCATTATCTTCTCTGTCATGAAACAGCAGCCCAGTGCATTCACAGTTTTGATCAATACCTCTGGTCCTCATTATTACTGCAAGCAGTTCTTCTCTTGAGCTTTTAAGCATGTTATGAGAATTCTCCATCTTCTGGGTCATGGCAAACAGTAAAAGATGTTGTACTCAAACTGAACCAGAGTTTTTTGCAGAGTAAAAAGCAAAATCGAACACAACTGTTCAACATCTCATGAGCATATCACAGGATGGTCCAGCTTCTCATGACCCAGAAGCCGATAACCCAGACCAGCTGTGGATACAAACACAAAGAACAGGGTTGTGGATGACTCACAGCTGCCTTGTATGTCAGGAAGGATTAATCTGTAAATCCTGCAAGACATTGATTTAAAAACCAAGGGTCCTTATAATTTCAAGAACTAAAATTTACAGTTCCAAAGGTAGCTGCAAACCTAGATCTGTAAGAGGTGATTATTGTCCTTTCTGTACTTAATTATTCTAAATGATTAGCCTCTCTAACTTTTGGATCTTCAGACATATAGTATGTGTGCACATTTGCACAACACAACTAATACAACAACCCACTAAAGTGTGATTTATGATTTAGCAGCTGCAGACATTTTTACAGTGTTTGGCAGCCCTTTTTGACATCAGTTTGTTTATAATGAATTATGGATCAACATTCATATGTCAACAGTTTGCTTGGTTCATTATTGCCATTGAGCTAGAGTTTTGCTTGCAAACTGCCTGCACCTCATCTATGTAAAATTGTCTTTGTTTTTTAGCGGAAAGAAGGTTTTCCTCCAAGTATGTTTCAAGTGTTGGTGTATGTGACTCCTGGATTTCTGTGTCATGAGATTTACAGAAGCATATGCTTATTTCAGGCAAGTCAAATGTACGGTGGAGCACATATTTCCCACAGGTAATATTTGCGAATTTATCAAACTGAATGTGAGTCCATTTACTGTAGGTGCACATCTGAGAAAAAACCCCAGAGAATAATCATTTATTTTCATAAAAATAAATAAAATAATTTAAAAAATAATAATTTATTTGGAAACAAGATTTTTAGTGTATCTCATAGATCCCTTAACCACAGACAAAAAATTACTAATTTTCTTGCTTGTGTGACTTCACACAGGCTACTCAGGTCATGATGACTGAGTACATGTAGGCCTATTTGTGACACTTGATAATTAATTTCTATAGAAGATACACTACATTTGAAATCAATTGTAGGCTACTACAGCAGTGGTAGACGTGGAATCCAAATTACAATGTACGGTGTGACTTTGTTACTTATAGACAATGTCATGTTTCAAATAATCTTGTAAGACATGTTTCATTTTACTTTTCATTAAGTTCAGTTGAAAATGATGGCATGGTACAAATTTGTCTTTATCCTCAGTCCGTGGTCTATGGCCTGATTTCTGCTTACCAATCTTTCATATATTTCAATTCCATAATATATTATTTATGATTGAATTGGACAAAAAAACACATTAATGGCGACACTGTGAATTCGGAGCTCTGCGCAAAGCAGCGAATGCAACATTTTTACGTATTTTACGTTTTGACGAATCGCGCACGAGTGGGAACACCGCCCACCCTCCGTGCTGAGAGGAGCCGCTAGACAGACGCACATAGCGGAGTTCGGTCCGTCTCAGCCAGCAGTTAGCAAACCCCGCAGGAAGGCCACTGCGGGAAGATGGCGACGGAAAAACAAAAACATGAAGGAAGAGTTAAAATTGGACATTACATTCTCGGGGACACACTTGGAGTGGGGACGTTTGGAAAGGTGAAAGGTATGTCTGACTCTCGGCGCCTGTGCATCCTGCAAATTGAAATATGGTGGCAGTGAGCGCTTTTAGCTTAGATGCTAATTTAGCCTGCTAGTAAAGCTAACTGGTCGCCACATCCGTAATGTATCACATTTGTTGTCATGCAATTAGTTTAACCTCTTCGTATTGAGTATTACGTTTTGTATGATGTAGCTGCATACAACAGCACAATTCGGAAGACTTGAGAATAATTTTTGATACATTTGTTTCACTTAGCGTGTGTAGCACTAGCTAGCCAGTGAGCCACAAGTCGCTGTCAAGACGGATACCGGGAAGTAAACCTTCCGGACTGACGTTAGTGATAGCTCGGTAAATAGTAATGAGGTGTGTGATAGTGTGTGAGTCTCGTTGTCTTCCCTATCTCTAATCATACTAAAAATTAGTTTATGGTACTGTTGCATTATATTTCTTGACCACTGTCGTCATGTGTTTAATTTAACAAACTGCAAAAGAAATGATTATGCTGGGAAAGTGTGTTTGTATGTGGAGAGAGACGGGGAAGAAAATACAGCCAAATCTACGCCCAGTGTTTTCAGTATTGGGGGCGGCAGGAGTAACCCACGTCACTACTATTTAGCTTGATTTGTATCAACTTGTTTTGCTCTCCCGTTCCCTGTTAGATTTCATAAAGATCATTTTTATTACTCGTTTGAATTTAGTCCAAGATTTGATCTTTCCCCCAAGAATCCAAAAATGCTGAAGCAGTCGTACCCACTCTAAATCAAAGGTTAAAACGGCCACTAGCGCTGCGAGTTAACTCCCAGTGAGTCATCTCTGGGTAAAAAAAACAAAACAGTGCATTGAAGGTGATGCTCTATGATTGTGGTTTTGAGTACTGAAGATTTCATACTTGTAAACTTGTAAATTAAAAACTGCTCTTCAGAAACTAAAGTGTTTAAAGGAACTGTTTTCCCATAATTTATTCAGCTGTAATGACTTTTTGTGGTCAGAAGATCTGTTCTGATAAGAATCTGTTTACATCCAATTTCCTTTTTCAGTTTTGGTTTTGAGATAAATGCTTCATACTGCTTTTAATTTGGAGACCACAAGAGTCTACTCTTAGTCCTCATCATATAGAGGTTTTTGTAATTACCTCAAGTTCTCCAGTAAAGGATATGTTGCTATGATAGATTTCAAGGAACATATCAGTTTTAACATTATTCATATATTGCATGTTTAAGTGCTTCTTTTTTCTCTTCCTTTGTCAGCTAGTGATGAAAGTAGACAAAGTAAGACAATAATTTAAAAAGCAACCACAAATTTCCCATACGGTGGTTTTCTAGCACCAGACATCAGACATTCTCCCTCTGGAGTTGGTTTGAAGCCAGGAATGAAGCTAAAAGTGCTGTGAACATTGGACTTGAATTTATCAAGTGGACAGTGAAATGACTACACAAACACAACGGTTGCTCTCTGTCTACTACTTGTAAATAAGCAACTGTGATGACATCTTTGTAAATGTAATAAATCTTTGGGAAAGTTTTGTCTACACAGTACTTTTCAGTGTTAGAAGTAACCTGTTAGAGGGGCTTCAAAGTCCCTTTAATCCTAAAAAAAATGAGCATTTTTAGGATAAAAAGCTTTGTATCTTGTAGATTTTTGCTCTGGTAGTTTTTTTTTTTCATTGCTCACATGTTATTTCTGGTCACCTGTATTTTTCATGCCCTTCCATATGTTTATCCTTCAGTGGGCCAACATGAGCTTACCAAACACCAAGTGGCGGTGAAGATACTGAACAGGCAGAAGATCCGCAGTTTGGACGTGGTGGGAAAGATTCGCAGAGAGATCCAGAATCTCAAGCTTTTCAGACACCCTCACATAATTAAACTGTAAGTCCTAGATTACACACTGCTCACTGCTCCATAATCCCCCTACCGTCACATTAATGCCACCCACTAAGCTATTTCCAGACTTTAATAGTGTGTTTCAGAATACATCCATCTAGGATGATATTTGTCTGACCTAGTCTCCTCTTCCATCAGTCCTCTTCTTGTTTCTCAGAATTGCCTAGTTTGTTTATCCCCTCTGTTAGCCTTTTATTTTAATGCACAAAAGTACATTAGCATGGACTCTGTCATTCCTCACTGTGTGACCTCGGTCTTAGATTTAATTCTGGTTAAATGTGCACTCAAAGAATTGCCACTTCCAGTTTATTTTTGTTACTGTAATCATATTGTCTGTTCTGTTTTAAATTGTTTGTGAGTCGTGACATTGCTCTTAACATCTGCACCCCTTTAAAGCTGGAAGATAACAGACAGTTTGAATGGGTTATTATTGAGCATGTCATCTGAATGTGAAACTAAACTGCTTGGGTTAGGATGCATCTGTATCTTTACCATGTAGATTCCTAAGGGAATGATGCCAGTTACCATTAAGCTGAAGAACTGCAATTTTTAACACTTGATGATTTTATACACTAGTTGCTCACTTTTGATGAAAAAACTACTGATGTTAATACTTGGTCAGAAAGTTGCTGTTGTACTTCCTCTCTGGTATGCGAATGTCCACAGACTCTATACCACTGTTATGAGGCAGTTAGATGGACCAGAGGGTGTGGCTAGCAACTCTAGTGCCAACTCCATGTCATGCAAGCTGCACAGGAATGTAAACTTTGTTTGTGTCACTGAGAGAGAGGGATCCCATTTTTAGCAGAGTTCATAAACCACCGGGCCAAAGTGCAAAGCAATGCCTCCTAGTTTAATAACAAATGAAGCCATGAAACACAATAAAAGTTTGTATACTGTTTTGGAATAATTGCTTTTAAAAGGTAAATCGTAAACTCTGGTTGTTTTATGCCGCCTTCGATGATCACAATCATTCCCAGAGATTCTTCACCGTGGTGGTTTGTAATCTGTCTTGCAGTGGCTGGTCTTATTATGCGCACTGTGCAGTGTCAAATAACCCTGCATCATCATTTTGTGAAGCCTTTATGCTTACCACCTTTGCTCTATGCATCAGTGTCCAAATAGTTCAAAACATTTGAGCTCAAAAACAGCGACCAAATATGGTCTTTGGCCATTATACCTCGGTTTGAGTGTACCTGTCTCCTGGGGTGTTATGCCACATATTATTCAGCTTTTTTTGCCCACTGTCATAAGTAGTTGTAATGAAGGTTAGATGACTATTAATGTATTATTTTATATGCAAAGATAGAAGAGCTGTGTGTGAATGTGACATGTATTGTCAAAGTGCTTTCAGTGGTCAACATATGATGAGAAAAGCTCTACACGGGTACAGTCCCTTTACCATTCAGACCTTTGCCAACCCCATGCTGCAGTGACTTGAAGTTTTTGTTTTTATTAACAGACATTCATGTTGTGTGACTGATGTCAGAATGTGAACCTGAAGTACTGGAACTTACTAGAAAAAAAAAGAATTACGTACTAGAATCGCTTATTAAAATTAATTTAATAAAAGTAGCTTTTTTTTTGGAAGAACCAATTCATTAGATGTCTGGATTTTTTGTGCAGGGTCAGTTTAGTCATTATTAATGTTGTATGACAAAATCAGCATGCATGAATTAGGTATTTTTAGGTACAGAGAGCATTCATCCAGGTAACAGGCTAATAGCATCACACTGCATGTGCAAACAGCTTATTCATAAGTGCTGCTGTTAAATTTTATATGTCACTGATTGATCAAAGAAGAAGCCGAGAGAAGTGTCCCTTCATTAAAAACACGTAGGCCTGGATTTGACTGAGCATACAGGGAATTGACTTCCTTTTGGGCTGCTCCATGTTAAGAAAATCTAGTCGTATAAAATGCTTCCATTCTCAAACAGTATTTGAGAGCTCGGGAGAGAAAGGACATACTGAAAAGCAATGAAACATAGGTTGATAAAATATTTAAAATGTGGGTTTTTTTAAGGCATTTTTTTCTTTATCATTGTTGTATAAATTAGTCACTGACATACTATTGACCACTCTGGATCCAGCACTCATTTTGATGACTCATGTGGAACAAAAGAAAAGTTTTCCACCTGAGTTAAGTTTTTCCATTCCACAGTAAAATCTCCATTTGTAGTGCACATTCCCCTCTTTTTTAACATGAAAACTAATGGCCAGTGACCACCTGAGTTGTTGTAACTGTTACATTCGCAGACAGTATTTGACATGTGTCAACTTTGTTTTCATTGCTGTAGGTATCAGGTTATTAGCACCCCCACAGATATCTTCATGGTAATGGAGTATGTCTCAGGTGGTGAGCTCTTCGACTACATCTGCAAAAATGGAAAAGTAAGGCACTATGATACTAATAATGGTCTTAAAATCTCATGTTTGTAAATATTCCACATTTTCTACAACATGTCTTACAGATTACACATTTCATTTTAAGGAAGATTGGCAGAATGCACAAAATAGCTTTCTGTGCTTGGTGTGATTAACAAACTTTGTAATCTTTTACCGCATGAAACGCAAGTCAACAGCAAAGACATGATGTGAAGTTAAGCTTATTCAGCAGTGATGTGTTAACTTAGTCACAGTCAAGATCACACTTAATGGGTCATTTCTGCTTTGACAGTTGGATGAAAAGGAGAGTCGTCGACTGTTCCAGCAGATTATTTCAGCGGTAGACTATTGCCACAGGCACATGGTGGTACACCGAGACCTCAAGCCTGAAAATGTGCTGCTCGATGCACACATGAATGCCAAGATTGCAGATTTCGGTAGGTTCCTCCCACCTTTGGAGACTAGATAAGAGGCATTTTGTTAATCTGAATCTGTGAGGTTTCTGGTTGCATTAGCAACACCGTGGTATTCTACAACTTCATGTTTGTATGAGTAAGTCCCTGTTGTGACCCTTATCTTGTTGGAATGAGGACACACATTATGCTGTACACACTTTGTAATGCTCATACTGATGTCAAAAGCTACCAGCAGTATTTTCCTAGAAAATATATTGATGTTAGAAAAGTAAAGGAAAACTAAAACTGCCTGGCACTGTAAAACCAATGTAAATAACCCATACTCTTAAATCTAAGGGTAAAGAACATGCTTCATTTAATCAGTCTTTGGTTCAGAGGAATATATATAATTAAAACGCATGGAAAACTTGTTTTTAAAGTTTTGATTTCACTTTGGACAGTCAACCCTGCAAAGCTTATTCTAAATGATGTTATATGTTTGTTGTATTATGTTGCTGCAGTAATGCATTTTCCTGGCTGCAAAGTATTTGTTTCCCTACGTGGGAGGTTGAGCTCTAGCTGTGGTGACAAGAAACTCACAAACAAACCTTCTTACTCTGCGATTTATCTAGCTGAATCTCACACTGTCAATACCTGCAGCACATCATATTCCAACATTAGTCACATTGACTCCAACAGAAAGAGGTGTGCAGCATTTGTTATCAAAATGTCCAAAATGTTTTCAATAATATTTAAACGGCTTACCTCAAACTACATCCCATGGCATATAATGAATGTTTACCTATTTTGTGCAGGAAGTGTATTGTGTGTTAAGCGTTTTACAGGCTGTTAAACACATTCAAAATGTTATGCAGGTTTGTCAAACATGATGTCAGATGGAGAGTTCCTGAGAACAAGTTGCGGTTCTCCAAACTATGCTGCTCCTGAGGTCATCTCAGGAAGGTGATATTTTGTTTGTTCTTTATTCGTATTTATTAATTGGATATCACTGTAGAACTAAGCAAGGCTCCCATTATAAATGTCTTGCATGTTGACGAGAACCTTTAAATAAAGGCAAATGTTGCTTCATGTTTTGTTATTTTCTTTCCTCAGATTATATGCTGGTCCAGAGGTGGATATATGGAGTAGTGGTGTCATTCTCTATGCCTTATTGTGTGGGACACTCCCCTTTGATGATGATCACGTGCCAACACTCTTTAAAAAGATCTGCGATGGGATCTTTTTCACCCCACAGTATCTGAACCCTTCAGTAATAAGCCTCCTCAAACACATGCTGCAAGTGGACCCGATGAAAAGAGCAACCATCAAAGAGATCCGGTAAGTTGTGAGATTACTGACAAAGCCGAAAATTCAATGACTTTGAGTCAGAGCATTTTTTTCAAATGTGAATAGTGGAATTGAAGTGAAGGCTTATTTTCTGTATTGCATTCATGGGTTCTGGTTTCCTAAACTATCATTTCCTCCTCACAGAGAGGATGATTGGTTCAAACAAGACCTACCCAAGTACTTGTTTCCAGAAGACCCTTCCTACAGCAACAACATGATTGACGATGAGGCCCTGAAGGAGGTTTGTGAGAAGTTTGAATGCACAGAAGAGGAGGTTTTGACCTGCATATATAGCCGCAACCATCAAGACCCATTAGCCGTCGCCTACCATCTCATCATTGACAATCGTCGCATCATGAGCGAAGCCAAGGACTTCTACCTGGCGTCCAGCCCTCCCGATTCTTTTCTAGATGACCAACACCTGACTTCATCTGGTGGAGCTGTGGCCAGTATTATCAAGCCACACCCTGAGCGCGTGCCCTTTCTGGTGGCGGAGACACCTCCTCGGCCTCGCCACACATTGGACGAACTAAATCCCCAGAAGTCCAAGCACCAGGGTGTGAGAAGAGCCAAGTGGCACCTTGGTATCCGCAGTCAAAGCAGACCTAATGATATCATGTCAGAAGTGTGCCGTGCCATGAAGCAGCTTGATTATGAGTGGAAAGTAAGGAAGAAGATTCATGAGGCTTTTATGAGAAGGCAGGTATTTTAAGGAGAAATTTTTATATTGTCTTTCTCTCTTTATGATTCCTCCAGGTTGTGAATCCGTATTATCTACGTGTAAGAAGGAAGAATCCTATCACTGGGATGCAAACCAAGATGAGCCTTCAACTCTATCAGGTGGACAGCAGAACCTACCTCCTTGACTTTCGTAGCATAGACGGTAAGGTTTCCAACACTCTGTAGCAGCAGACAGTAAAGCAATCTGCATACTAATATAATATTATGCTGTCAGCTGGTCAAAATGTTTAAATCACATATTCATAGCTGAATTTTTTAAAATCTTTCTAACATTTACCCTTTTATAATGTAGTGCCTTAGAAATGAGTTTGGTTTTGGCTGCAGGAGGAAAGCATAGCAGTTTCTATTAAGTGATGTTTGTGATGGCCACTTTCTGTGGCTCTAGGATTTCCATTAGCTGGTGAAAGTCAGGGTTCTCAACATTTTTCAGTCTATGGATCCTAGACCACAAAAGCTTTCTTCATTCTCTTCAGTTACTCTCTTCTATTTGTTTGTTGATTTTACATCAAATATATCATGATATAGTTTTCAGTATTGATCAATCTCAGTATTGATCATGGTATAGACTTTATTAATACAGTCAGAGTTTAAAATAAGCACAGAGGTGATACATTCCCTTCGATGCCATATGGGGCTGGAGTTGATTTTAAAACTTTTTGCAATGCAGCCATCTGACCAGGCAATTTAATGCTTTCCCCATTTGTCAAGTTTTAGAACAGGGTGGTGTGTTTTGAAAGAAAATTAAATACCAGTGGAAAAATCTTTGTAGTTTTGGCAGCCACCCATCAATTCTTGCTTGCTAGTTTTGGTCTTGGATTATTAGTTTAATTTAGTTCCAAAATGTAGTTGTTTGACCAAAGTATTCAGTGTTTTGCAAATCAGATGTAACTGAATTGTCTCTAGATTTAGTTTGTTTTATATGAAACACTTTACAATGAGTTTTATATCCTATCATAGCATCCATCATAGTTATGTTAACAAACAGGATTATATAACGTGACGTGACTACAACTTCTTTCAGGCTGGGTTAAGTGACAGCTGCATCTTTGCTTTGGTGAAACTGTAAATTAATGTGTTGAGAGAAAATGAATATACATGTTATTGCACAAAATATATTATCATCTGTACTATCCAACTCCTACTTATTGTTACAACAGCCAACCTTATTAGTGCGCCTCTTGGTGCTGTTAGTTTAAGATGTCAGCCACAGGAGGAGTAAAGTTAGTGATGAAAATTAATGATTGTTTGGACTCACAAACGGGGTTTAATTATTCTGCAAGTAGGCCTAAACTGTAATTTAGAAGTTATTTTATATTCAGTGCCTTTTTCTTTTCTTTTAAGGAAAGCAGGGTGTAGCAAACACGTTTTTTCAGTTATTATCTCATGTTTATGTTAATCAAGAAAATGTAACTCCTTGTGTGTATATGTGTAGTGTTTATCTGTATTCTGTCCTGTAATCCTCCAGCTCTGTAGACTTCATAAATGATTGACTCAGAGTTGGGCGCTCTGGGAAATCTGTGTGGGTGCTTGACGGCGCTTCAAAGGAAAGTGTGAGATAGGAGTGGTGTGAGAATTTGATGTTGCGCAAGCATCCTGTGGAAACGGTAGAAGGCTAGAGTTTGTCTATGGGCTACAGTCATGTCAGCTCTGATAATTATGTTTTACTGAAGTCTTTTGGGATCAGATCACTGGTTGAATTTGACACTAAAACCAAAAGATATAAAATATATAAAGTGATTTTTCTCATGGTGGAGTGTTGCGCTGTTTCTGCTGCGTGTGTCTACTGAAAGCAGCTTAAGTCCTTTTTAAAGCAACTTGGAGGTCAATTTTTATTTCGACATATCGACAGTCTGACAAACTGACAGAAAACGAGCAAAGACAATGAGGTCTGAAACGATGTAAGTGCATGAGGAGGGAGGAGCAGTCTGCCAAATGGAAAGTTGGTGGATTGATTCCAGGCTTCTCCTGACTACATGCCAAAGTATCTTTGGGCAAGACCCTGAACCTCACATTGCCCCAGATGTGTCTATCTGGGTTTTAATGTGAACAATAGGTTAAAACACTTTGTATATAACAACAGAAATGTTGTGTGAATGTGACATAGTGTTAAGTTCTTTAACTGGTCAGCATGACTACACTATCTTGGTACAATCCATTTACCATTTAATTTATGAAAATGTATATTTATTCAGCAGTCTTTTGTGTCACTTGCAGATATTCCTTTTAGAGTTAATCCTTTTAACACATCACAATGGCTTCCTGTGTTTTTTAGGAAATGAAGTACACATCATTTTTTATGTATGTATTCATTTTCCTTGTATGTTTATTGTTTTGACAACCAAGTTTCTTTTGTGTTGTTCAGATGATATGTTGGAGACAAAATCTGGAACTGCTACCCCTCTCCGCTCCGGCTCTGTGGGCAACTACCGCACCACTATTAAGAACGATGTTGATGGAGCCGATTCAGCCACATCTAGCACTGTGCAACCTACCAAGACCGCTGAAGGCTCTTTAGCGTCATCATTGACCTCATCCATCGACTCAACGGGAGGAGGGGACAGCATGTCTGTCCCCCGACCTGGAAGCCACACCATCGAGTTCTTTGAGATGTGCGCGAATCTCATTAAACTACTTGCACGATAGCTTGCAAAACAATCATAGCTAGCCTTTCCTCCTCTCTGAGTGTCTTTATAGCAATAAGCATGCAACCGATTCGTGGCTCAGTTCATCCTGGCTGAGGATGAAGTGATTGTTCCATGGCACTGATGCAGGTTGGTGTTCCCTAAGCTGAGGGGATGTATACTGAGCTGACTGGATCTGGAAGGGTTATAGGGAAATAAGAATGACAAGCTACATAACTAGCTAGGACAGAACAACATTTAGGAAGGGGTCTTACAATTTTTCTGATCAATTTAATGTCACACGTCCATATCCCATCTGTTAAATAATGCGGAAGTGATTACACTGAACGTTCTGTACTGCAGCCAGTGAGTCTGCTTCTTCAGTACAGCGAAAAAGATCACGTTTTGCCTGCAGAGAAGGAAGCCACAGGTTGTGTTCAACAATCAAACGGCAGTCATGGAATGCAGGAAGCACTTTTGCACAAATTTCTATTATTTCCTGCTGCTCATATTTTTCATTGTGGGGATCAGAAAAGTGGTGAAGGTATACCGGGGTTCTGCATTTCCCTGTGCCCATCACATTCAATGAACTCTGAAGGGGTGCAGTGACCCCTGTATGTCTGCCATGTGTCAGGGACAAAAGAATGCTTCATCACATTTCTTTTTGGTTTTCTGTTTTGTTGATCTCATGATAAAAGTCTAAATGTACATGGTTTTGTCCTTGTTGTTTAAAACGGTCTGTCCCCTACATTTTTATATATAAACACATGAATATATTTATCAATGCATTAAGTGGATAGAGTGTTGGTTCTAACAGAATTCAATTCTCTCTTTTTTTTTCTTGCATTAAGCTCTATTGCTGGATGGTATATATTTTCTTCTTTTTAAAAAATGTTTTAAGTCACTGTCACAGTTCTGTTTTCATCAATCACAATTATTCTGATACTTGATTGTTTTTCCAAATAATGATAGACTGCTTTTACCATTTAAGAAGTGTTTTGTCATGATAGTCGAAATGTTAAAACATTTTCAGTGTCTGTCTTTTTGATTAATGAATAGGATTTTAGTATGATTACTGAGTGAAATGCCTTTTGCCTACGTTCATTTCATAAAATGCCAATCCATCATTGGTAGTGGCCTCAGAGGACCAATTTGAAAATGAGTGGTAGCAATTATATGCAGTGCATTGACAGTGTCTATTGGATGGTGGATACACCCATAATAGTCACCTTTTGGTGTGTTTATTTTTGATTGCTTACACATTCCTTTTAAGGTGACCTTAATCAAAGCTTTATACATGTTTAAACCTGAACCAGACTTGTAAACTTGGAGTTATCGGGTACTGTAAATGATGACAGAAAAAAAAACTAATAAAATTTGAAAGAAAAAACATAAGCATAAAATCTGAAATGAGCAGCAGATTTATATTATTTTGTCATTCCATTTCCTGTCCACAGTCTTAAAGTTTTAAGTGGCGTCTTTCTGGCTGCCTTACCATTATCAGTACTGTTTTATCAGTTTTAATGTCAGTAGAAGTTTGAACCTAGTCCTGGTCAGAATTATTGGCACCTATTGCAATTTTAATGTTTGAAATTCACAACTTATCCTGTCCGTTTTCATCCAAAAATACTGTTGAATATTAACTGATTTCTCAAAGCATTTGGCATTACAGGAAAAGTAGGGAAAAGATACTGAAGATATCAGTAAATGCTATCATCATTAAATATGGCAATAGGAATACCAAAGCAAAGTTACAGTATGTTAAACTGGATTTTCAGTTTGTTAAACAATTATTTGGTTTTAAGAACTTTTTTCATTCTTACTGAAAATCAGACACCTAATGTTTGTTTTTTACTTTGATGTCAAATGTTAAGTATGGGTTGCTAGTGTCAAGCTAATAACAGCTTTAAAATTCAATAAGATTGCATTTAGAAATAATTTACATTTAGGAACTATAACTACAAAACTGTTCGGTGACAATAATTGTGATCATGTTTCTCTTTTCCTGCACACATGGTTTGGACTGAAATATTTAGCTGATATTTGACCTTTTATGTTTCAGATTTAAATTGCAGTGAACAAAATGGTAAAGACACTCTATGGTCTTTGAGAGAAATTGTAAACTTATACATTTATATTCATAATAAAGGGCAGTTGCAAGTATTGATAACCAAAACTTGTCATTGCTTACATGATGGGTTTTGTAGGAAAGACAGACGTGTGCAGAAAAAAGAACTTCTTGCCAGCTCATGACAGGGTCCTGGAAGACTGTTCAATTTGGTGTCTGATTGAACTGCTTAAAGAAATATTTTATTTTTGTTTTGATGTTAAATGGGACCCTACCGGGATGACAAGTGTAAATCTGAATGGATAGTGTTGAACCATTTGTATACACGACTGCCTAATAAACTGCTAAATAGCATACTGTTGTTTCTTCTGTTTATGCTATCTGCTTATACTGTTTGTTTGTTTGTTTTAATTGCTGTAAAGAAAGCCTCTAACCTGGAATACTAAATTAATGTCAAAAACAAAAAAGAAATCTGTTAAAGAAGTTTTGATCACTTTCTTTTGTACTAATAACTCCACAATTACTCAACTACTGCATTATATTTATTGTAAAAAAAAGGAAAAAAAAGACTGGTACTGGAAAGCAGTCATAATTTTAAGGTTAAAAAAGTACAAAATTAAAATAAGTTTTGGATTTTTTTGTGAATTTATTAAACAATACATTCACAAATAGCAACATATGCAAACTTTGAGAAAATAGAGATTATTTAAGAATAAATGATCATACAAATATAAATTTTGTTTAAAATTGCCAAATGTTACTGAATTCCAAGCCTTTCACAGCCACTGTAAGAGCTTCCGGGTTGTGCTGCATTCATGACTGTCAAAAGAATGAAATAAACCGAACCAACCTATTCAGAGTTTCGTGGTTTCCGTGGGTCCGCCCAGGTTAGTTGGCACTGATGGTAGTTCCTAATAAAAGGTTTATGTTTGTATTTTTTACCAATTCCTTTAGTGATCTATTTGCCGCTTTCTGGGGTTGTAAACAAGTACGACGACAGAACTTGAACGTACCGTTTAGGGTCACAAAATATGTCTAGTAGCTTCCGTCAGCTTGTCTATTCTTGCTCACAAACAGCCGTGGATGTATGTATATAATTCTGTAAAATGTCTTAGATAACTATATTGTGTATTTAAATGTGCACAGAAAACTAAATAAACTACTGACTTGTTGACAAAACCAGCTATCAACATTTTAATGCTTTAGTAACTAAGCTACCAGAGCTACCGTCAGCTAGCGTATCCAAACAGGGTTGTTTACTGAGTTCTCTCATTTCAGTAGCCACACATGTAGATGTATATAAAGTGGCAATATTATAGAAGCAGGGCTAATGTTAAGTTAGTTTGTAAAGAACAATATTTTAACTGTATCTGCGTGTTACATTTGCAACTTTATTTTTAAAAAATAATAAAATTAGTGTTTTTAGTTTCTATGGAGCCAACATGTATCACACTCTTTTTGCTTTCTTCTTTTTCTTACCACAGGATGGCCTCATTTGGGTGGAAGAGGAAAATTGGCGAGAGGGTGTCAAAATCAGCAGTGCAGCAATTTGAGGCTGCTGCTGAGAAAGCTGAAGATGATGTGCAAAGTCCGGATGAGGAGGTGGACTGGCTGCACGCCATCAAACGACGCCGGGAGGTCCTGCTGGAGGACTGTGCTGCAAAGAGCAAAAGGCTGAAGGATGAGGGTGCAGTGCTGGCTGAGCAGGGCAGGTGAGAGCTTTTGCTGCATGCACAATGACATAAAAATACTAAGAAACAGTGATGGACAGGGAAAGAATATA
>JAVQJG010237098.1:0-31205 GCA_036024015.1 Craterocephalus amniculus | reverse complement strand
TTTTTTTCTGAGGGTTTCTTTCTCTCTTTAATTTTCTCATTTTGTGATTTTATTTTTGTTTTTAATTCTTTCTATTGCTTTCTTGCTGTAATGTTTCCAATGTTTGCATGTTAAGCACCTTGAATTGTCATGTACATGAAATGTGCTATACAAATAAACTTGCCTTGCCTTGCCTTGCCTTGTGAAGCTGTTTTTGTCCACCTTGTTTCTCCCTCCTAAGAATGGCTGAAAAGTGAAATGTCATGGCAGACTTTGGCTGTTCAGTGTGTGCAGCTGAACAAACGCGCATACAGCATACACACCTTTTACACACAGCACACACAGATAGAGTAGGATGACATGGAGCCATGAGCTCCATCACCCTGAGATTAATAATAATTTCTTTCATTTTATCTTATTATGTGAGCTTTTTCTGTCTTTAGTTATATTTATTCTATCTGTTTAAATGCTACTTTATTATTCTGTTTATGTTTATTCTTCTTCATGTTGCTTTAATAAGTTGTCCTAAGTAAGACACTTTGAATTTTCTTGTACATGAAATGTGCTTTACTGTGCTAATAAACTTGCATTGTCTTGATTTGTCGTGATATGTCCATCATCATTTCACGATGATGGAGGCTCTATAAAAATATTATCTGCAATTGTTTGGATGCTGATTCAGAATTTAGGCAATTGTTTTCCTGTTTCTATGCCCCAAGTAAGGCAGGGGACATTGAGTCTGAATGGGCTATGTTCCACTCCTATATTGTTGAGGCGGCCAACAAGGCACATCCCACCAGCACACATTCCCATATGGAAGCAGAGTCTGGAGACCCAGGGATGGGCTCTCTCTCCAGGGCTGAGGTTCCTGGGGTGGTTATGGGGCTCCTCTGTTGCAAGGCTCCAGGAGATGGAAAATATCTGCCCAGAGTTCCCTTAGGCTGTGGATGGGGCTGTCTTGCACTATGCAGCATCGTGTGGACATGTGGGAAAGTGCTTCTGGACTGGCTGCCGCCAAATGCATCCCGTGTCACGCCGCGGCACGTGCTCCGCGTGCATCGCGCAGGTACGCTCATCCTGGAAGTAAACAGGCTAACGGTTTGGGCCAAGGTTTAGGCTCTAAAAATACATTAAATGATGCCGTTGCTAGTAAATTATGGACGCTACCGACACAGGACCCACGGACTGCATTGGGCGAGCAGTATGAACGAATATTGACAAGTTTTTGTGGACCTTTTTCACCGGGCTCTATTTCACATCGTTGTAGACGAGGAAAGCCAAATCGTAAACCTCCCGACATCTCCGGCTACATGATGAATATCAAGAAAGTGTTCCAACTCCCACCATTTTGACAAATGGAAGTATTTTTTATTTCTCCATTTCAGGAGATCATTGTCTTAATGTGTTCATAACTTCTTTTCTGACAAGGTGTTGCCCTAATTACAAATGGATCCAGGTCAGAGCGACTCTCTGTCTCTTCCCCCCCATTATTTGTTAACATTTTTTGAGACATATTCAGGCCTCTTCACGAATCATATTTTAATATTTACCATCTTATTTTTCATTGCCTGTTTGTTTTTCTTCTCTACCAATTCCTGAGGGAAATGAAAATAGCTGCCTTTCTAGCTAAGTATTCGACTTTTTCTGCTGATTTGGTGCCAGTGCCAAACATAATCAGTCATGCTTTGAAAATACCACAAAAACCAAACCTCTGGCCCCCTCCCACTAACAAAAAACAAAACTCCAACCCAGCTTTGGAAATGTAACACTACCTGTTGATAAAAATATGGAAAAGAAAATCCCAAAAATGCTGAAAAGGAACTGACACAGAATTTCCTCTGCTCCAACATCATGACAAAGACATGATGCACGGTTCATTCAGCAGCTTGTTACCTGCTTCTCTCTGCTATTTGTTTCATGAATAATAAGCATCCCTTTCATTTCAACGTCAGTAATCATAGTAACATACTCAGCCTCCCCACCAATAGCCTACTTTCTTTTGTATTACCCTTGTAATTAAACAAACGTGCTAAGAAATTAATTACTGTCACACATGGGAAGTTGGTTCAATTCATGTTGCCACAAAAGACAGAGAAAGTGAGGGATACAAAAAGAATAAAATAAAATAAAATGAAGTGTCTCCCACTTTGGTGCATTTCATCCTGATGAATTCTGGGTATTATTATCCCATCATACTATTGAGCACTGACAGTTCCCTATTAGTTATTATCCTGGTGTTATGAGCCATAGAAGGTGGTAATTGGAGCTTCACTGTTGACTTCCATCAAAAGAGGGGATTTTCTTTTTACTGATTCAACATGTTACATAATGAGAAGTGTTCTCTTACTTGAAGTTTCTCCATTTTGTTTGAAATAAAGGGAAGAGATTTTTTTAAAGAGACAACTTCAGTGACTGAAAAGTGATATGTGCTGAGTTTATTTAGATAAAAAAAAAGACATGACTGAACTTATTGAATCGAAGAAAGGCTGATTATACTGTTGCTTTATACGAGGATAAGCTCACAATAGTGACATTAAAACTTGATTTGAGAGTTTGGCCTTAAATAAGCGACAAGAAGGACTTAACCATCTGATGTTTACTGGTAATTACTGTGAATTAGCCGCCCCAGGGTGCGCTGGATGCAGTAGGTAAGCCGGCCCCTGCTGACATACTCAACTGACAGGGCAAATATATACTTCCTCTCATCAGTCAATCCCTTCATCCTTGCTCTAATGTCTTCTGGGAGTGCAGAGGGTGGATTTTGCCCGATATTAGCCAAGACCCAGGCCTGCCCGCTAGGGGGATTTATGAGGGTAAACCTCTTGCTTTGATGTCTCCTTGAATATCCTGGCTTGACACAGTAAAACAAGGGATAGCAGAAAAGCTGAAAGGACAGCCCCAGAAGAGATGCCCTGCTGATTGTCTGTGGCTAAAAATTCAGATTAAAAAAGTGATTACATGAGTGTAAAAATAGGATAAAACATGCAAAGCAGTTTTTACAGACATGTATTGGAATACTGGTTTAATAGCAGTCACGATGGGAGGCAATATATTCATATTTGTCTGTTTACTTTATGAGCCTAAAGCTGCAATAACTCAATCTGTAATTTCTCAGAAACCACACACCGCCTCTCAGAGAGGGAATCAAGTTAAGAGTTCATATATAGTAAATTGAGATGGGGACCTGCTTGGTCCCAAATGATCTTTATGATGAATTGCAAACACTTGTTTTTCACTGCAGCATAATGAGCGCCCCCTATTAAAAATAAACAAAAAGAAAATAAAAAACGAAACAAAAGGAAAATGGCTGCCGGACACCCGTGTAATTGGAGCTGTCATCTCAGGCGAGACGGCCTAGCATGTGGCTGTCATTACGACGCGTTGGACTTGGCACAGCGATAAAAATGACAGAGCTAATTGTCTTCTCACAAGTATGTGCTAAAAGAATCCCTCAAGACCCGTGAAACATCTTTTCCCCTCTTTTTCTTTTCCTCACAACTTATCTCACCGATATTAAAAGGCTCGAGGGAGCTGTGATAGTGGCACATTGAGAGAAAAGCACTAAAACTGATGCTGAAGTTAAACTGGTTTCTCTATAAAACAGAGTTTGCAGGTGAGGGGGTTGGGGGGTGGCAATGATGCAATAACTGATCTGAGAACTCCCAGGAAGTCACTTGATCTTAGAGACGACCTTAGAAGGAGATAAGCTATAATGAAATACGGCGGTCAGATTCCAATCTGACGGGAACTCCTCTGCTTCCTGAGGTGGCAGCATGTATGATTTATCAACCTGGAGGTGAAATCGATAGCTTCTTTTTGATCAGCATCGTTAGTCGGTGATAAAGCAGAGCAGCCATGAAGTTAATGCTCCATGTTGACTTGGGACACAAACACTGACCATGAACATTTTTATTTGTTTATTTCTTGGAGTCCACTCCTGAGGACGGAGGGCAAACCGGCCGACGTAAGAGAACACTCTCGTGGGTCAGGGCAGCTTGACAAGGTTTGATTAATCGCTGTGGGAAACTTGATCGAGAACAGGAGTGACTAATGACCCGTGTATGGCTGCTGATCAATCAAGGAAAGGCTTTAACCTTGCCAATACTAGGTTAAAACACTGCCACACACTCACACACAGATGCTCACCTACTTCAACCAGCAGCAGCTTTTAAATATTTCATTCCTATATGGGCTACCATTACAAATCTCTCTGACTTTCATAGTGGACAAAAAGACAAAAACGCTCTGTGAAGGTGGGAGAAGAAAATGATTATATGGTGTGGAGAAATGTGGGCAAGTTATCCACTTTTCTCAGCAATTAAAGCTGTTATTTCATGAGGACTGATTAACCTTATGATTCGTTACACTCCTCATGTATAAAAGGTAAAACAAGACCATTTACTCAGTAAGCTATTAGTACTTATAAAACAGGACATTAAGGGCCTCGAGACCTTTTTTTGGTGCCGTTATCAACTTTAATGAACTCAAAGAGATTTAAGTGCATGTCTGGAGCGTACTTTAATGTCTATACTGTCAGAATATGCAATGTGTTAAATGATGAAACACAAAGAAGTCTAAACTGTTTTATGACTTATGATGACATCCACGGTGCATTATTCAGCAAGTTCACAGCAACGACTTTGTGCTTTTAAAATCCTATTATCTGTGATCAGAATAACGCACAGTTTCATAGTTGAGAACCAAACGGCAAGTGCAAACAGCAAGAGCATTTATCTACCTTAATGTTAAAAAACTGTAATGGCTTTGTTTGCTTCTTGTTCAGAAACTAGTGGGATTTTAAGATATAGTGAAAACTAATTTCTACTCTGGATGCTGAGCATAAAGCTGAGTAAATAAGACCATTCTGCTGCAGTTAAATATACACAAGTCACTTTCTTTTTCTTTTAGCGAGTCGATCACATCGGGCTGGCTTCCGCACCATTTCCTATGTGACATCGGGGGTGGGATATCAGTTTACAAGTTGTGTGTCATTTTTTTAAAACTAGGGCTGTTAAACAATTAAAGTCTTTAATCCGATTAATATCAGTATGAGCTGTGAATGAATCACGGTTAATCACATTGCACAATGTAAACAACTCGCTTGTGGTCTGCCAAAAGCTAGGTGTTAAATCTGAAAATTTGTTGAGATAGAGGTGCTTGGGTGGAATGAACGCTCCTATCTGATGTCTGCAAATGGCAGTGTTTGTGCCAATTTTTTAAAATCTTTGTTCTTTTTAATTCTCAAACATCCTGTCTAAAGGGCATCCTGGATGTTGGGATTTTTCCATCCCCCTGTATTCACAATCAGACATTATTGTTATTTTCCATATAGTTTATATAATGTGTCAGAGTCTGTGGGAGGAATGAATCAACGTTCACCCTAAAAATGTTTTCTTGATCACAAAAGTGATCTCACATATGGGTCAAATGTATCCAATAAAATGTTATTAGTTCTTTAAATTGTTTGGACATTTTTTCCACATGAAACTGGTCTTATGTAGCCCAGAATCAGAAACCACTGGAGGTACCAGATGTGCTCGGTGCCCTACACTTGCAGATAACGTCACACTGTATGATTGGCTGGACATCGGTAGGATGATGTAGAAGATTGCTAATCTGTACAAATTACAGAAATTGATTTCACTGGATTGTAGTTCTTTAAAGGAAACATTGATCTTTAATTACAGTACATATTGTGGGGTTTAATGCAAGACCCCTGCTGTAAGGAAAATAAAAGAGACCCGAGCAGATCTGGTATTGACTGATATCTGATTCTATGCAGAATTAAATAATGCATGCAAAGCTTGAAACAATGAACTCAAAAACTGAAAAACACCAAGATAGAAAGCAGGTTTTATGTTTTATTCCAAAACCCTCAAAATAAGTTTCAAGTTCAAGAAAGTAGAATAAGCTTAGACACAATGCAAAGCATCATATACAGACGGATAAAATACATTTTATATATTGCAGACAAGCCATGGTTGGTCTTACATATGTACAGTATGTATGTAAACTTTTATATACAATCTTTTTTACACATATAAAAACCCTTGTTTCTATTTTCTTTGTATATATATTTTTATATATATATATATATATTTTTTTTATGTATAGATTTTTCATATACTCCCCACTAGCATTTGTACTACAATAATGAAAAAGAAAAACATTTACATATATGTCAATCCATTTTCTCTTTTTATATTACAAATGTATCTTCATAAAAATATATCTCTGTACAAAAAAAGTTTTTATTCATAACATATTCTCTTTAATTAGAGACTCTTTCCCTCTGTGGTTGCTCTGGCGGTACACAGTCTGCTTAAATTTGTGTTCGTCCTCGGTTTAAAATTTTTTTAAAACTTTTTTTAAAACATGTTTTTCTTTTTTTCCTCTTTTTTAAAGTTTACCCTTTTGGTGTGCTGAAAGATGTGTAATCTTTGCGTTTCAATGTTTTCTTGATCCAGAATATGGGTTATCAGTTGAGTTTTATCCCTGGGTAGAGGCAAGATGAGAGATCTACTGGACTGGCTTGAATACAAAAACTAAAATATGAAACCTTCTAACCACCTTGTTACAATGAAAAACAAACAGGAATATACAATATCTCTTTGTTAGTTTGGTCTGTCATAATCTGAATTAATCCAACATTCTGTCATTATTTCAGAGATAACTCAGTCACAACAAAAAAACTTTCACTGCATAAAAACAAGGGACAAATTGGGATTACAGAAATTAAACAGTATGGATAGAATCTGATGCACTAAGCGGGATAAATACATTCAGTTTTTCTTTTTTCAAATAAACTCCAACGATCTGATAAATGAATCACCCTTGAGCCCATTTTTATGTGTAGAATTAAACTCATCTAACTTCCCAAACTTTTCAGGTGTCATCTTTTCCTTTTCCTCCACCAGGCTGAACCTGAGTGAGGGTGAACTGCACAGCGGTAAGTGGGGTTTTGTTGTAGCCATCAATATGAGGTGACAGTGAAAGATGCGAGATTATAAATGATAGTTGCTCCAGAGTGTCACAGCATAACTGATGGATTGCTTGGCTTTTCAGCACATGTACGGAGCGGCCTGCACCGAAAAGTGAGAGCTGTAGCTGCAGAAAGAAGTAGGAAGCTTTTGGTCCAGTCCCCTGACTGAGAGGAAACTCAGTGAACTCTAAACCATAGCTGGGGTGTGTTTCATTACAGGAAGAGATGGTGAGCCGAAGAGGACTCAGAGCTGTGTGGGGCTGATAACAAAAATGAACCAAAAATGAGCAGAGTTACTGTCTTAATATATGCAAGGAGAACCAGGAAATAGCCAGCTGCAATCAACACAGACTCAGTTCTTACTCTTAAAGAGCAGCCTCACCCAAAACTCACTGATCTCCATTTTCATATCCCAGTTCTGTACTTTGGGAAGTTTCTGGGCCAAGCCAGATGAGTGGAATAGAAAATATCTACAGATTTAGCTCACATTAAGTGCAAACTTATTTCTAACAAATTTTCACTGAAAATTTGATAAAAAATGTCTCATTACCAATTAAACACTTTTCTAACTAGTGGAACAAAATGAAGCAGTATGAAGAAAGGACTGAACAGCTGATCTTAATCTTAAAATGTAGTCTTGTTCTAAGTTCATCTCTTTTTTTGGTTGCAAAGGGCAGCATTTAAACTCAGTAAAAATACTGTATGCCAAACATGTAGGCAGGCATACAGAGCGCTGAAGTCCCATTAAGCTTTACAGACGAAAATGTAGTATCATTTAGGAAAGCAGAAACAGAAGGTACGTCTGACATGATCCCCTGTAAGATCAAAAATCACAGCTTCCCGTCTCTTCAGCATTGGAGGTGTGTTGATATATGTGTTTGTGTTAGGTCTCTCAAGGAACCTGAAAAATAGCTTGATTTTCTGACATCCGACATAAAAGGATGACCACAAACTTCGATAAAGAAATGTTTGAGATTCATTAACAAGAACACAGCTTTACAGCCGTGTCGTGGTTTCATGAGGTTAGAACAAGGCACTATAATGAACATAAAGTGCTTATTTGAGATTGGAGGAGGTAAAAACATGAAAAAAAGATAGGAGTCTGGCCCTCTCTTAGTTACTGTAGAACAAGCCCTTTTTTTTATCAAAAACAATCCTTTGCTTGAAATTCAGCTGCTGTGTTTGTCCAGATGTAAAGCTAAATTTAATCCAACATAATTAGTTCCTTGTATACAGATTGGGGGCAGAGTGACCTCTCTCATCCACTACTCACATTTGTTTGGTCAGTACTCAACCTATTTTAATAACGTGTTCGCAAAGTGTTAAACGTCACCACGGTAGTAATGAATTAAGTGGAAAAGCCATGCCAAAGTGGCGTCAACAGAAACTAACTGGAATGTAATGAAGACATGATTTGATGCTGCAATATTTGGGAGCAATTTCAGGATCAAAATAAATTAAATGTACCGTGCAACAGCTGCACAAAAACTCGGAGAACATGGTCACAATGCCTTCTGGATTATGTGTGTAACTGCTCCTTCTTCCTGTGAAATCTCCAGGGTAATTCAATCGTTTCCTTTTCCATCAGTTCAACAGCGGAGCAGGCGGAGGCCAATATTCTATCAGTATGCTCGAGATAAACGGCAGCTTTAAAAGTAATAAAATTGTAAAAGCAATTACTGACCCACAGCGAAAGTGATTGAAGAAACAATGTAGCGATTGGTTTAAGGGGCCTCGATTTTTTTTTTTTTTAAGGAATTATATACTGCAGATGATTTTAAAGACTTCATTAAAGGACTTGTTGCTATAGAAGCTGACTGTTAACTTTCCAGCAAAACACATACATGAACTGCAAAAAAAACTCATGCGAGTTTGGTTTCTAACACCAAAAAGAGGAAAGCAAGAGGTGTGTATGGATTTTTCTCGCTGCTATTTTTGGACTCAAACAGAACATGCCGAAATTGAGGATGGGTCCTGTTAGTGGTGGCAAAATGAGTTCAGGGAGTGACAATGAAGCCCGGCTAAATTAAAGGAAATTGCATGTGATGGCTCATTTTGCTCTGGTGAAATTTCAAGCACTATTCACAGCTCCGTCACAATACACAGGTCTGGGAATAGCAACTAGTAAATAGCTGGGAGCTATTTACTAGAGCAGGGGGCACTCATCCCTCTTACACACACACTTCAGACAGGTCATAAAAGCATTAACATTTTGAATCCTCTTATCTCATTACACATATCGCTGGTAAAGGTGCATTCCTGCTGATAGAGCGGATGACGTCTCCTTCCTGTGTTGCAGATTCAAAATGATGTCTTCCTGTAAATCACTCCCCAGCTGCCATGGATATGAGGAGTGTTAGCATTAGAGGAATAAACTTTTTTTTTTATTTATCATTTCCGATTTAATGCGAGGGAGTAATCAGTACGCCAGCAACTCCCCTGCTGCCACAGCCCAGAGGAAGCCCCCTGCAACATATTTATGTTGAGCGCAGAGTAAAAGAAATGCTATTCATTTTCAGAAACGATGAAGCTGTCAGATGTTAACTTTGGGGGGGGAAGGGGGGATCTGAATGTGATCCAGTGGGAACACGGCACTGACTCATCCATTCTCCTGACTCAAGCGGCTTCATTTGAACATTTCGAGAGACGGAACATAGCCACGTTTTGATCTTTGACTACCTGAGGCCAAGTGGAAAGCGCTACTGCTACTGCAAATAAATAGCAAAGAAATCTCACATGAGCCACCTTCAGTCAGGAGAAAAACTTGAAAGTGGCTCCAAGATTTGACAGAAGCCAAAGCAGAGACTCTTACTTCAAATTTGCAGTCTCTCTGAGCCTCACGTTGGTGCTACAGCTTTGCTCGGAATTCTGGATATGACAGAAAAGGTGAGATGTGATGTGGTCCCAAAGAGTTTGAACGTCCACGGAAACGAATCATAGTTGCCGTCCCCACTTTAAGTCAATGTCGTCCTCTTTTCTTAAGCATGTTGTACAAGTTTGGTTGGTTACAACATCCATGAATCACAATGATTCATATCAAAAAAGAGAGGGTGAAAGTTGGAACCCAAAAGATCTGTACATTATCTGTATCTGGAAAAATTCATTTACTGGCTTCAGAACCTTCGGATGGACATAAAGTGATAGGCCACTCCTAAACCCACTCCATAGAGCAAACAGGAAAATGAACCACTCCATGTGTTTGGCTAAATCTCTGGGACCAAAGCAGACGGTTTTACGTTTTGGGGGCAGATTGCAAACAGCATAGAAACACACACGCACTCTGTCTCACATGTCCACGTGAACTCGCTCTACACTTTATCTAAGTGCTTTTTTTGGGCAGCTCGAGCTACCTTTTAACCTCCGCCCCGGACGCATCGGGCTCGGTGCAAAGAATTTCCTCCCTGCTACGAAATGAATCGAGCTCAGAAACCTACGAGGGAGTGTGTGTCTCCATCCAAGGCCTTCGAAACTCACAGAATTTTTAATTCATCCTTGGCTGCCGATGAAAGCTTTCAGCAGCTTCAGGAGCAGACGGTCAGGAGATATCGGGGGGGGGGGGGGGGGATCCCAATGATTGCTATAGGAGGCAAGGAAAAACAAGAAAGTAACGAGAAAAAGGAGGGGGAACAACAATAAAAGAAAACAGAAGAGGATGTATTTATTCAGTCCAGAGTGTCTCTCTCTGACTCACGCAGGCCAACATGGGGTTGTCCACCGCACAGGCAACTTGCACAGAGATCGCTGTCAGCCACAGGTAAATCTCAGCACTTAGTCAACCATTAAATTCCCTTTGGCCTTTGCAGCGGGGCGGTGAGGAAAGTCATTGCACTGTTGGCCTCCAGCAGAACTTCTGCCAGCTGCAAGTTCACGGTGAAGCATTTTTTCTCCCGAATATGGAAAACCGTAAAGAAACCATGTAAAGTCACAAAAAGCTTATTTTTTTTTTGTTGACCTTTGATAAAGTTTATTTCTTCACATGGTTTCTTTTCTTGTTTCCTGAAGCTTTCACCGCCGGCGATGTTTCTTAAATGCATTTCACCAAATAAAATGATCTTTATCTTGCCCTCTTGTTCGAAGAACTTAGATGTCCTCTTTCGGAGGGCAGGCGAGGATGTGATGCATCTCTCCTTCCCTAACTGAATCAGGGGTGGGAGAAGGAATGAGTGTATAGGAAGACAGACATGGCACGGACAGGGCATGTGAAGAAATGAAAAGAAAATATATTTAGAATGTGTGGTAAAAAAGAAGAGAAAAAACAAGAAATCAATTGAACGGAAATAAGAAAATAAATCAGAAGAGAGATCAGTTAATATTTTCAAAAACATTTAGATTTCTCAAAAAAGTACAGAAATAGAGTAAAAGAAACCCAATAACAAGTGGTTTTGAGTGATGGTGTAAAACAGGAATCCCTAAACCTGATCCTCGAGGACTGGTGTCCTGCAGGTTTTAGAAGTTTCCCTGCTGCAGCACACCCGACTCACATCAGTGGGTAATCAGACTAATGCAAAAGCAACACACCAAACTCTGCAAAAGTCTGAGTCTGAATCTTGCGTGTAGCAAAAGAAAAACTTGTAAAACTTGCAGAACGGCAGCCCCTCAAGGTTTGAGGATCCCTGGTGTAAAAAGTTCTGTTTGCAGCTGATTCTCACCTCTGTAGGAGGCAGTGGCTATACAGCTGTGCACACTGTGCTGACTGTGAACTCGGTCTCATTGGCCATGATATCAGTGGGCTGGATGTTGCGGTCATACATCGGGTTCTCAAACGTAGCACGTCCGTTAGTGTTCTCATGGCCCACATAACCATTGAAGGGAACTTTGGGTCTTCTTCTAATATGAAAGGAATTAAGTTTTTGAGTCATAAGAGATGGACAGGGATGTTTATTGACTATGCAGTAAATAAAAAATGTCAGGAGGATTTGGCTACAGTAAATTGCACTTTAAAACAATCCACTTTAGTTCCAACTCAAGCTTATGTATGCAACTAGTGTGACCATAAGAAATATACCAGCCTCACCTGTGTTTGTAGAGGTACAGCGCAAAGCCAGCGATAATCATGGCTATAAAAGGCACTAAGATGGCTGCTGCCACTGAACTGCTGTTGGAGGCAAAGTTGTAGCCTGGGTTGTCTCTGCTGGGATCTAAACTCTCTGCAGGAAGATCAGACAAAATAATTAAACCATTACATGAGAGTTTTGTGACAACTGCCAATATATTAAGAATCTCATCATTGCAATTTAAATAAAGGTGTAATGATCTTCATCACCTTCTGCTAGGAATGATTGAATATGTTTTAGAGCAATTTATATGAGAATGAGCAGAAACACTCTGGTTAAGCACAATAGACTGAGCAGCTTAAAATTACTTTTCTAAGTTTACTTCCTTGTGTTAATTTCATTTCCCCCCATGGGAATGTCAAATTCCATTATCCCAACAATGACTCTTAATTACTGGCATCAAAGGCCGGCAGCTATTAACTCATTTTAGATGCGTCCTCTAATTTATGGAGGTGTGTGTCTGAAAAAGCAACAGTGGAGGAGTGACAGCCCACCTGTTTGCCCCAGAACCACCCCCACCTCTACACACACACACACATACACACAAAAAAATCTCCAATAAAGGACGAGTGACAAACAAGAAGCAATTTAATTAGCGGGTGCTGTGGTGTTTGCCAATCAACCGCCTCCTGCACACGTGCACAAACACACACAGATGCGCGAAATTGCGAAAGCTGTTACACCACAGCTGAGTTAAAACAAAACATGAAATGTCGACAAATTAAGTAGGATTATTTCCAAGTTGCCTCATCCACCTCCCCGACTCACATCTGTTGTTTCTTACCCCTACTTAAACACACATACGCATTAATACCTTGGCATCAGCCCCAGCCTGCTGTATTGGTAAAATGCTGTTTGCTCAATCACTGCGCTGCAGCAGAGGAGGGATGGGAGGCTGCACCTGCTGTTCAAGCACCTTTCTCATTACAGCAGATTTTCATATCCACTTTCCCTGTGCATACAAATTCTTAATCTGCGTTAACACTATTTGCTTCATGTTGAATTCAAAATTCTTGCTTGAGTTCGCTCGGATTTTGCATCTGCACTTCAGCTGGTGGAGTATGTCAACGCTCACATAAAACAGAGGCATAATAGTCCTGTCATCGGTTTTGAGCCATTTACATCAAGGATCTCCAACTCCACTTCTCGAGAGATACAGTCCCACAGGTTTCAGATGTTTCCCTGTTGCAACACAGCTGTTTCAAATTAATGGGTCATAAAGAAGATGGCGTGGAACTTGACAAGCAATTGGGGAGATCTGTTTAATTTGAGTCAGGTGTGTCGCAACAGGGTGACGTCTGAAACCTGCAGTTTCATAGTAGCTCTCAATGAATGGAGTTGGACATCCCTGGTTTGCATGAATTAAGAGTATAATATCTGCAACACTGGTGCAAATAAAATGCAGCACTTTGAATCCATTTTAAATTGAATATCAAGAATAAACTGCAGCATAAAGAAAATTAGTGAGAGGTGAAAGGTTTTATAGCCACATTAAAGACCTTCAAATACTAACCCTGATGGATCAAGTTTAACGCATGATTGCACATCAGATCATGAAGAAATGTTCTGTGTCCACTCACTCTGATATTTAATATCAAGAAGTGTTCCCTATCTTGTGGTTTATGGTGAATTTATTTTATTCTAGCAAATTTCTTTAGATTTACGAACACATTTTCTCTTTTTTGCCGCAAACATCTCTACAGGATTTCACAGTTTGTGTCAGCAGTGTCACTGTGCTCTTCCTTGGCACGGTAAGTGTCCTAAAATGTCGATCCGGACAAATTTATTATTAGTTATGAAACGAACCAAACTTTATTGTCCTTATACAAGAGTATAATTTCCGTTTTTCTTGCAAATGTGCTGTGCAAATAAAGATTTGATGTGTGTAAGTGCAAAACAAAAATCATAGTGAGGAATAAATCACATGAACACACGGTTACATGAGGCTTCTGAAAAAAACAAAAAAAACAAAATATCAGGAGAATATCAGGACTTAGTCATATATTCTGTGAAAGTGTTCTCACATTTCTAACAGTAAATATATGCCATAGTCACTGGTGCATATAATGCTAGGCTCACGGATATTACAACTCCCAAGCAATTATTTTCTATTCCAGGAGTCCAGGCAAGGTTAAAACCACCAGTGTACTATCTTTCCCTGGAGGCCACATGTTCAGATCTCCATAGAGGAGCTGCTCACTTACCCAATCTCTGGAGACCGAATTGGCCAAAGCCTTTTCCTCTGACAAAGCCCTGGTACACAAAGGAATTGGATGAAGAGATGTAGGACACCTGTGGAGAGGGAGCAGTAGAGGAGAGACACTTTATGTGTCACATCAAGGCTTTACAAAAGGGCGTATCATCAAACTGTCAGCAGCTGGTGCATGCAGAAAATGAAATAATATGTCAAAAGGAGCTGAGAGGTACTCTTACGGCGGACATTTCGGGTGACGTTTTTCTGCTCAACAGCACATGCATAAATGCACTCCGCCCCGCTGCACACGCGCAAGGATATCAACCAAAAACAACACTCCAATTTGGACAGGCAAACCCTTAAAACACTCACGTGCACATCTTTTGAAACGGCACATAAAAGCAAACACAGTAGCACACAACCACATGCGCTGTGACCTGCTTTTAATAATTAAATCAGGAGTGTGTGCATTTAAGGTGCCTGAGGTTGGGGGATAATATGGGTGAGAGGAGCGAAGGGGGTCTGCCGACTCCTGATTACCAAGCAATGATTTAACTGACATTTTAATTAAAGAGAAAACTTTTGGTGGGCCCTTCATCTCCCTAGAGTGACAAGGTTAGTGTGTACATGTGCTTGTGTGTATTTCACTATGAAGATGTCTGCGTGTGCGTGTGTGTGTGTGATGTAACATCTTTTCAGGGACAAAGAAAGGTGCTGTAATGGATCCGACTTTTGGACTTGCACTTACATGTCCATCCAGGGCCCAGTTGTCAATTTTGAACTTGTTGACAAAGATCTCCACAGGACCTCTGATCTGGTGAACCTGCAGCAGCAGCTGGGCTTCCTCCCTCTTATAAGTACCTATAAAAAAAGGGGGAATAAAGGCTTTTCGTTAATTGGGAGCAACATCCACCCTACTGTACCTTTTCATCACCTGAAAACAGCTACGCCACATGATACTTTATTTTAGGACACTAAAATTTGAATTCCAGTCACTCAGCACAGTGCATATTCACTATGACAAACTCAGAAACTTGTGTGTGACGATAGAGATAAAAAACATCTTAATCTTGACAGTACCGCTTCTGTTTCAGTTACATATCCTATGTCCATGTAATATGGTCCAATTTGCCATACGGTTTTGCATATTGGACTGTTTCTGGATGCACAGCAGACCATGGTGCTACAAGATGTTCTAAAGTTAGGTGGCAGCAAATGACTGATGCAGGAGTGCTACTGTGTAAAAACATTCCACATAGATCAGACCAATGCAAATATTTTTAGGTTTGAGTTGTTTTAGATGGTGAAAAATGTGCTCATCTGGTAGGCCCGTTCTGAGTAGCTTTTAGTTTTAGTTTAGTCCTCTGACTCTTATCTCTTGCAGAAAGACTACTCAGAAGTACTTGATATCTAAAAGAGCCACTTGGAAAAGGTTTGAAGTAGGGCATGGAAGAAAGTATACCAATAGGTATGAAGGCAAGGTTTGTTAGTATTGGAGACAACTGTAACACCGAAATATATATTAATCAAAAGGAACTTTATCTATAGTTTTCATGTAAGGCACAATGCAACATTAAATAATGAACACTATTTATGAATTCATCTCTCAGCTGCTGAAGAGCCACTCTTTTTCTTTCAGTCATGCCCCCCCTGTGTTCACTGGAACAGATACTAGCTGTTTTTAACTTGTAGTCATTTCCTAGAAATTAATGCACATTTGCACTTTTTAGGCTCTATTATAACTTCTTTTCAGATATAAAGAGGCAATAAGCGAAAATTCATCATTTCTAGATTTAAGGACCCAAAAATGGATATGGCAATAACTAGAAGTGTAATTTCCGCTTGAGTATAGCATGATATCACACACCGTTTCTATGTGATTATCTCCTGCCTTTTGTTAACCAGCCGCTGTTCAGGTGAATCACTGCCTCTTCCTTCCTCCCAGAGACCTCAGCCCTCCCTCCCTATAACAGGCAACAGCCAATCAGTAATGGCAGTGCATATTTTCGAAGCGAAATGGCGGAGAGCGGAACAAAATGTTCACCTGAAGACAACCGAGATCCAATATGAGGCAAAGAAGTTGCCGGAAAAAGAAAGGGACATAATCCAGATTAACGTTGGCATTGTAATTCCAAAGTGGAGACCACTGCGAGAGCTAAAGGGGCTACCACTTGTCCCAGAGCTAGCCCCTCTTCTCCTGGATAGGAAAGTAATTACATGAACGTTATAAGTTGCCTCAGCATGTTCCACAAAATGTTGATGATATTTTGCTTTGTGCGTGCACTTTGCACATTTGGGGAGAGGGAGAGGGGGGGAGACGTGGCTCATTAATATTTGTTTTGGTCTACAGTTGGTGCACAACAACAAAACTAGAGCTGAAATGATTTCACTTTTTGATGCTTTAAACATTTCAGAAAACTTGCGACACACAAAAAAGTAACATGTATGTAAAGAATAAACCAGGCAAGTTTCATGATGATACTAATTATAATTTATACCCTATCCTATATTCTCAGTACACAGGGATGAAACCTGAGAGCACCTTGGTTAGAAAGGAGTGAAGTGTCCCTTCTGTTAGTGGTTGATTTGACTCTTGATGATCACAGCTGCACAATGATTATATCTAACAGCTGTGTTCTAATTCCTGCAGAAACCACCTGAGTCTGTCCTCACTTAAACTTATTAGAAAGACTGTTCGGACACAAATAAACACTGATGGCCAGTTTCCCTTTCACAGCTTAAATTAAACCGTGACTAAACTAATCAGGATTAATTTAATCCATGCAAATCGACTTGCTTTCTGAGATGTTACTTAACCTCAGATTTACTAGTTCCAGACTACAAAGTCTCTGACTAAGGTAATCAAGGGCCCGTCTTAAAATGGGCTCGTTCAATGTCGGCTATCTGCAGTGCAACCCATCTGGAAGCAAGGACTTGTGGTCCTGGAGTTTTGCATTCTGGTTAGAAATCTTGTCCTGCAGACTGCAGCTGGACTGGCTGGAAAACATGACCATATCACATGACCATAAAACATACTTGGAGGCACCCGACTGCAGTCGGACTGTGTAGCTGGAGCTCTGCAACTGTAGCTTGTGGACCTGCTTTGGCTAGTGACAGAACTAGGTCCTGATTAGTTTGACTCATGTGTTCTCTACCAGACAGAATCTCATCAAAGTACCTGATAATAACAAAAAATGCCCGGATCGTAACTTTGAACCTGAAACAACTTCAGGAAAGATGTATTTATATTGTCTATGGTGCCCTGATTGTACTAATAACGCACTATGAAAATTGTGTTTTCTCATGTGAGAAACACAGATTTCCTATATTTCCTTTTAAAGAGGGAAAAACATTACAATACCGGGGCAGAAAACAATAGCCATTGTTCAGGGAAGCTCTCCAATACTTCTTTGTACTGAGCAGGTTAGCATTAACTAAATAGTATCTTTTGCACTGTGATGGAACAATTCTTTCATAGCCTCAACTCTTGAAATCGTTTTGAAGGAAAAGATGACCCCACATGAATGACCCTTTTATTCTGCTTCAGATTGAGCAAACAAAGAAGACTTTTTTAAAACCCTTAAGTCATGATGTGCTTGAACTGTTTCAGCAAACAACAATGTTAGATAACGATTGAGAGTGCAGACACCTGCATTTATTGAAAACCAGTTTTTATGACTGCCGTACAGATCAGCATCTTCTGTTGAAGGACACTTAATAGGAATATGACATCCATCGATACAACCAATCACTTTATGGAAGTTCCCATATTCCCCCAACTGTCTTGTAGGTGGCCTTAAAGTCCTTGAAGCAATATTCTACAGACAGTTAATTCACTCACACACATACATTGTTTCACCATGGAAGGTTAGACATGCCAAAAACCTCAAAGTTATAAGTACGGTACTTGTAGGGAAGAAGTTAGGGGAGTCATGAAAGCTGTCTCAAAATCCCTTCTCTTGAGGCAGGAAATAATTTTAAACGAGAGTAGGACAAGTCTAAGACTATTTCAATCCATATCTAATGAAACTGTTTCAAAAAGTCCAGATTTAGAAAGTGATTTAGTCTAGAACTAGGGTTTAATTAGGTAGGAGAAGTGACTCTGAGGGTTTTGCCAACATGACAATGGTATAAAAAAAAGGTGCATTTATTAAAATTTGGACCATAATTCACATTTTGGTGTACCAACCTGCCAGTTTAAGTTCAACTCCACTGTGGTCGATGAGGGTCCCGTTAACCCTGTTGCTAAAGGGTTCAAAGGCAGTGATGCTCAACATAGCTGGCTGCTTCTTTCCCAGGTACTCATAGGATCCCCTCCACAGGGAGTTCTTAGCAAACACGCCACCGGGGACTGAAAGACCCGAGATAGTTAACAGAGTTAAAAGACTAATATTGCATTTTATTTAGCAAGAATGTCTACTATCCATCTTTTATTCAAGAAGTACTCATCTTACCTGGCAATTTGGAGGGTGGCTCCTGCACGGTCCCCACTGGGCTCTTCCCACTGGGGCGATTATCAGCTAGAATAAAAAATGAACAGATTGCTTCAGAAAAGCAAAATACCCAAGTACAAAATGTAAACTCGTAAAGGATAACGAGTGAAAAACTCCATATTATTAACTTCAAATACAGTATGTCCATACAGTATATTCATCCCCTGCGGTGGCCAGGGTGAAGGCTGTCTGTGACAGAGTTTGACTTTGAAAAGCACACCAAAAGTCCCTTGAAAGTATACAGCTACATCTAAGAAAAGTTGACAACTTCAAACCTTTAATAATGCCGTACAGCTCACATGGGGCTGCAGGATTACATCACTGTAGTAAACAAACGCCCACACAGATAAACATAGTGAAGAGGCCTTTACTCACAGCCACAAACAAAGACAGGTATACTGTTTGCAGTTTATGAGCAGAAACACATCTCAGATGAAGGAATACAGAGACAGGCAACACATGAACACACTTTCTCTCATATCTTAAGTTTTATTAGCTGCCAGTCCTCTGAGCTGCCCTTCCATCACGGCGCCCACAGGCACTGTTAATGTCCTGAATGTGCTAAGGCCAGGTCTCTTCCTTGCTTTCACTCTTAATGGCATGGCCTTAAAATTACCCTTCACCCTGTATATTTCAGCAGCCGCTTGACAAAGAATCCATCACAAGGGTACCCGCCTCTATTTCATCTTTCTCATACAGCCATTAGCATTCCACTACCCCAGATAATTGTGCACCAATTACTCCATTTTTTTTCTTCCCCATATGTACTTAGGTCTGTGATTTGGGGTGTCTTAATGGCAGTCTATTTGTCTGCTACACCTTGTTAACAATGCCTTCCCCATTTATAAGCAGTACTTCTGCTAAGCTAATCAATGGGAAGCATTGGCCTAATCAAGTTTTGCGGCCTTGTTAATGTTTCCCAGCTTTTGGTGTCTGTGTCTGTGCACCAGTGTGTGGGCTTTCAGGCAGTCTAATTGCATGATGGATGGGCCATACTACTCTGACATGTGTCTGAGAATAAGCAAGTGTTAACAGAGCTATTCATCAACATTAGCCGAATCCCTAGTTTCCCCAACCTGAGTCATCGCCGTGGAGACGCTACAGTGACTTGTGATAACAGAAACTTCATCCGCTTTAGAAATACAGTGGCCCACATAGTTAAATTTTTCCTAACTCAGCTTTACAAGTATTTTCCAAAAGGCACACAGTTGAAAAAGAAAAAGTTTTTGTGACAGCTTAATAAAGATTATTCATGTATCTATTCAATTATATTTTCCCCCAGCCCTTACAGTTTCAACATAAAGGAAAATATAAAGAGGCTTAAAGCTAAACCGCATGTTTAGCTACTCTGCTCCACTTAGTATTTTCCCTTTTGAGGAGTATATATATAGTTTGTTAGTGCTTTTAAAAGCCAAAAACAAAAGAACATTTTATTAGTCCAGGTTCATACGAGTTGGGGAGCCTGGGATGAGTACATGAATCCAGACCTGACTTTTTGTCCCAGTCCGGCCCTGGATGTAGCCAAAAGTCACATGGGAGCCACATAGGAGCAGTGTGAGAGCACTGGAGCACAAACGCAGGAGTGGAGTAATATTTGATTTATAGGAATAAATCTGATGTTACTCAAGAAGCACTCAGTACTTGTGTATTTTTCTCTATTAGGTACTTTCTTTTACTTTTACTTGAGTAATGCTTCAGATGACTAATTATTATTTGTACTTGAGTCATATTTTTCAAAAGTAACAGTACTTCTCATTGAGTATAATTATTGGCTACTTTAGCCTTCTCATGCATGACCGATCCAGCTTTGTGATGAAGAGTGTGCACCATTTTATTCCTCTAAATGTAACTTTTTTCTTCGCAGCTAAAGCTCTGTTTGGAACTCATCAGTCCACAAAACTTGTTTTTCTGTCAAGGGAAAATCCTGGGGGCGGAGACAGGCAATCATTGCTGATTGTCTGGTGTTTAGCAAAATTACTGAAAAAGTGCTAACCTGAATTTCGTGCAACTCAGTGGAAAGTTGGAGTATGGGGGCGAAAGAAGAAACTGTTTAACTTCAGTACAAATCAGGATTCCTTTTGGCAAAATGCTCTTTCTGTAAACACATGGTTTCAACAAGGATAAACAATCATGTCTATGAACAAGCATTCTTGAAAAGCCGAGAAGATATTAGGAAGCTCTACTTTTGCTCTCTCTAAATTTTTTGCACTTTAAATACATAAATTGGCTAAAATGTTTGGAAGTAAGTTTCATCTTTAACTTAATGCCTATTGGAGAGAGGCTACTGCAAAAGGCCAAGTATTTGATAGTGCCAGTGGACGTGCAAAACTCTATGGTTTTGTGAGTAGTGTACATCTGTGTGAACTCAGTTTGAGCTTGTCAGGGGAGAAATTTTACTGTCAAAACTTAAAAGGCCTATGAATATCTTTGTCTTCACAATTTTTCCCATATTATCTTATTGATGTATTGTTACCGTGCTTTTACCTGCACATACTGGTTGTTTCCCAGACCAGCTACCATCGGATCTGCAGGTCCTGTGCTCTGATCCTCCAGCCAAGTAGAAGCCAGGCTGACATGTATAGATCAGTGTGTAGCCAAGGGACGGCAGTTCAATGGCTCTCACATCAGACTGGGCTGGCAGCTCTGGCTGGCTGCAGTGGTGGGCTAGAGAGAGAGTTAGAGGGAATCAGGCAACCAAAAGGAGAAGACAAGAGACTAAATGATGATGATTGGGAATTAGAGGAGAAACAGGAGGTGTGAGAAAAATAAGTGCCTATATATAAGATGACTGTTTTACCAATGCACTCAGGTTGAAATCCGCTCCAGGTGAGGTTGGGCAGACAGGTGCGAGATATGGAGCCCTGCAGTAAGTAGCCCTTTCTGCAGCTGAAGAACACAGTGCTGCTGATCTGTAAAAGAACACACATGATGATTCGGACTGCAAACGGATGCTGCACATGAAGATGAGCAGCCTTTATGCACTTAATAGACAGTATGATGTTTATTTGGGGTTTGAGTTTGTTTTTTCCAAAATATAAAATATGTTAACTATATATTCCTAAAAAGCTGAAAATACTAATAAGAATTTCTGAAGCATGAAAGGTTAACAGGGATTTCATAAAAACCTCAATGTACTACTGCAGTATCATATTCATCATGTACAAATATTATGATTGTCTTGGTTATACAACCGTCTGGCTTGAGCAGATTAATTGCTGCATAATTATTCTGTTATTCTTCAAATCATTATTAAATATGATTTTCAAGTGTTTCTTTTGTATATAAGAAAAAAGAAAATTTTAATCAAAAACATTTTTAGCTATCACCGTGTTACTGGCAACAAACACACTCAATATTCACATGCAGTCATGTCATGAATTCAATAATCTAATTATTTATTAATGAATTCATACAAGAAAACACTGCTGAAGTGCTGTTTGGAAAGAACTGAACCTTCTTATGTTCACAGTGGTGCAGTTCACATTGATTCAACTTTATAATCTAAGTTGGTAAAAAAGGCTATACTAAAAAATAAGGGAAACATATGTTGTAATATAGTTGTAAAAGACAAATGCCCTTTGGACTTTTGTTCAATTTCTAAACTCAATTTCACGAATGAAACATTTTCACACCTGGTAGCCCTGGCTGTTGTTCTGATTTCCAAAAAGAGGGGTGCCAGGATCTCCACAGGTCGTGTGACTGGGATCTGAAACAAATACACAGACACCATGCATTTCTTTAATACTAGCTTCCAAATATAGCCAGTTTTAGGCAAGTTATTGTTACATTCTTTTCTTTTGCAAAGTACCATCAGAGAAAAATCTTATTTGTTCAAACATAAGCATCTTCAGCCTGAGAATAAACTAAACACATCATCATCATCACTGAGTGACAAGAAAAACAATAAGTCCTGCAGTTGAAGTGTGCTTTGCCCTTCCACTGAGCCCCCTGCATTTTCTGAAACGCTTAAAAGAACAAATCTACCAAGTTCTTAAAAGCCTCTATAGAAGTGTCCCCAGGAGGATTAGTACTGTTCCACAGGCAAACAGCTCAATGTAGCTCACAGTGAGTATTCCTCAGATTTATTACTTGAAAAAGTTTAACGCACCACATCTTTCCTTTACATCTAGCGCCTAGAGCATCTAAAACCAACATCTCACCAACTGCACCAACAGACATAACGTGCATCAGCAGTGGAATCAAACCCATAAATGAGTGAATGGCGACAACCACACATCCATAACAGATACAGTACGCACAACAAATAAGCAGATAATCCGCACAAACATGAGTATACAGTGGTTTTCAACTGTTTTCTAAAATATCAAGTTTCTGTGCCCAGGGCAGATTCGAACAATAAATTTAAATTTGCAACTGTCCGGCAAAAACATGATCAGGTTTCTTTTTACGATTTATTGAATGATCATATTTTGTGTAGAATTGAAATCTTTTTTTTCATTTTTCTATTTTGGATTTTTTTTCAAGACGTTTCTTTTGTTAAATTTTGTTTTACTGGTTTTTATTGGTGATTTTATTGGATCATTATGTTTCATGTTTAATGTGAGAGATTTTTACCATTTGATATTATAATTTGTTTGAGCTATCTGTAAACAAAATTTCTCTTTGGGGACTATGGAATTATAATTTGAGTTGTCAATCTTTTCCTAAAACAAACAGAGTGATTAAAATACATGTTTCATAGACTTTGGTTGTTAAAAAAGTAATACAGTGTATTGTCCTGTTTCCTCTTAATGACCACATCAACCAGACAAAGTTGTAACATAAACATAGCTCCTCATGCTCTAGGGTATACAATCTGAAGGTGAAGGTAAAGAATGAGTGGAAATGATCATTTATAAATGTTTTATGAGACATGTAAAAATGAGAAAAGATCATGTAAAAAACATTTTATCAGACATGTAAAAGTTAGTAAGAAGTCTTTTTTTTTTGTTTGTTTTTAAAGAAGAACCAAACTACCTTGGATGTTTTACTTTAATCATAGTAAAGTGACGCAAGCCTTGATGTAACATCAGGTTGAACCTTTTCCACAAGAAAAACACTATATTTTATCAAGTGTGGTTAAACAAACTGGGTGATAAATGTTGCATTTCAATCTTTACAGTTTACATAAAAATTGTGACTGAGTCAAAGGATTTCACATGTGCATATTTCATAAGTATTCAAATACCAAACCAATCCTAGGGGAAGGAAAACATACACTGTATTTTATCTTCCCTTTGTCTCTGATAACTTAGAGGGACGTGCGTGAGTGTAGGTAGAGCAAACATTTAGAACTTATGTACCTTAAATGGGAATGTTCTTGCAGCTAAATTGTGCTTTAGGGATTTTTATGGCAGCATAGTGGTTGACATCTTTTATGGCAAAGTTCCAAAGTAACTGGATGATGTTTGGTACTGAGCCAGTTCCATTTTGCAAGCATTGCTTATAGTGCATGCAGGTTGCAAATGGTAACAGAATCCAATTTCAGGTAAATTTGTGAGTGTCTACATGATCCCACATGGGTCGCACAATGTTTGCTTCAATGAGATACACATGTTGAATTTAACAGGATGAGAATAGTGGTATCGGAAATCATAACCTTCATGTTACATCCCCCCCTGAAATGAGCTTTGGATTCTTGTTTCATTGAAAGGCATTTCCATGTACTGTACATCTCACGTGATGGAGAAAGACTGAGGCCATGTTCACCCAGAAATAGTTTTGATCAATTACACAAGTCAAAAGTGAAAATGAGAATCTAGGGTCAAATGGGTTTCTTCATGCTTTATATCTTGTTTCTGCATGCTTTATATCTTGGCTGAAAATGGTAATCACAGTTAGAAAGAGCAATATCCAACATTCAGCCAAAGAGAAAAGCTTCACTCTCTGACACCAGCGTTGTACATTTAAAATAGTCTTTATTTACATCTATCCACATGATTGATTCCAACTGCCATAACACAATCACCACTTCATTAGATTATGTGTCACAGCAGAGTAGAGTGACTATAAATGGAACAGTAACTAGCAGCTTACCGATGCACGAAGGTTGTGTACCACTCCAGGTGCCGTCATATTGGCAGTATCTCCTGGCTGAACCAACCAGGATGAGAGGAGGGTTGCAGGAGAAGGAGACAGAGGAGAGGTAGGTAAAACCTCGGTCCTCCCTTCTCCCCTGAGCTGGAATACCTGGATCTCCGCAGAACACAGCTGGAAAGAGGCAAAGAGGAGGGAGAAGAGAAAGATATAACATGGCGTGACCTACAACATATGTTGGGTTTTAATTGGATTCTTCAATGGGTACGATACATCCCGCAGGGAATATATACGTTATACATACTTGGGTAAAACAGTGTCAGAGACAAATTATTATGTGTAATGTGAGTGGGCATTTTGGCTGGATGCCACTTACGGAAGCACTGTGGTTTTTCTCCGCTCCAGTTGCCGTTGCCCTGGCACGTTAACACAGTGGGCAGGGACAGCTGGTAGCCTTGGTTGCAGGAATAGCTTATGCTCGAGCCCCAGGTAAAGTCTGTACCAACAACCTGTCCATTAGGAATGGTGGGCGGTGAACCACAAACAATTGCTATAAGAAGCCAAAAAGACATGATGTATTTAGATACCGTCAAATATTCCTGTTCATGGCACAAACAACAAACTTTGGTAGAAACTGGAAGGTAATAACTTCAGTTTGCAGAAATTGTCATAAACTTCAGTGAAAACAATGATACCCTTGCAGAGTGGTTTGGTTCCATTCCAGGTGCGATCCTTTGTGCAGATGAGAGAGGAGGCCCTGTCGGCGTCCATGTTGAACCCAGGAGAACACTGGAAACTGACTGTCCGGTTGTAGGTGAAGTCGTTTCCAAATCTCAACCCGTTGGCTGGCACTCCTGGATCACCACAGTTGATCACTGCAGCCACAAAGTGGGATAAAATACTTCAATTTAACACATTTAAATGCATAAAAGAGTAATTTACAAACTTACAAATTAAATCAAATAATGCAGCATAGCTGATCTTTATGGACAAGCCCTGCTTCCTTTATTTTTATAGAAATAAAGGAAGCAAATTGTATATGTATGTTTAAAAGTACTTACTTTGTATTGGACAGACTATAATGGTATGGCTTAAATGTTTCTATATGAATGGAGTGTCATTGTACTCCAATTCCTGTAGTGCAAAGACACTTCAACTTATCAATCCCTCTGCAGTTGCCCCACAAAGCTCCAAAAAGAACCAAATTTCTCCTTGACTCTACGTTTACATCCTGCAGGGAAAACCGTATGATTGAGTAACGACAGTGATAATTCAGCGTGTGACTCAGCGGCACTGCAGCTCAGCTTTGCTGCGAAAGGCTATAGAAGAAAATCCAGAGCACACAATAACTAAAGCGAAGTTGCCTTGGGACAATAAGGCATTGTTAAATGTGTACAGGCAGCATGTTCAAGCACAACTCTAAGTAGGGTGAGGAAAGTAGGCCTCTCAGATGTTCTGTCTCTTTCCTTGACTGAGCAAGTGCTTACATTTCCCATCAGGCTGGTAAGATCATGCTAGTGGAATCACAATGGCTTTCTTGGATTCTCTACCGAATAGCAAAACGGCTGAATTATATAGAAACGCTCCCTCTTGTTCACACATGTGTAGATCATCCTTTGTAAACACTCCACTATTGCAAATGTCAATGAACTGGATTACTCAAAGTTTTGCTTCTAGTATTTTTTGTCATCCAGTAAAGTTTTTTTGTTTTGTGAAAATAAAAATGATGAAGCTTCCATAATTCCTTTCACTTAAATTTATCAAATACATGAGACAGGATATAAGAGAGAAAGAAAACCAAAAAACAACAAAAAAACCTCCCAGAAAACAGAAAATATAAAGCCATGCTCAGTTTCCCCATGTCTCTCTCTTGTCTATGGTATTTGTCAAAAAGGTACACCATGTCCTCTTTCATTCCTGAGGATGACTGAGCTCAAAAATCCATAAAGATACCGCTTAAGTGAGAGGAAACTGACTGACCTCTATTTGCTGGGGTCTTGTGGCTTTGTATAGAGTCTGTGTGCCTTTTGTGTCACATGATAAAGGCTGCCAGGCCTGTGCCCTTAAGATGGACAATGACTTGAAACCATTTCTTCCAACTCAGCCAAAGAGCCATCTGGCACAGTCACCATACAACAGAATTGAACATGACTCAACATTTTCTTTACATGCCTTGTGTTATAGCAAAAAAATCTGCATATTAATCTGTATTCCCTTAAATGATTTTACAGATTTTGACCAACTTAAAAAGAAAAAAAAAACTAGATAAGTTTATATTTAAATGATGAACAAAGAAACTCAGCCAAGAAAAGAAAGCTTTGCCGCTGGAACAAGATGCCTCCAGCAAGTACGAATGAAAAAGGGACTGCTAATTACCCGAGCACTCCGGCATGTTGCCTGTCCAGGTCCCGTTTACAGTGCAGTGTCTGGTGAGCAGTCCGGTAGAGTAGTAGCCCTCCCTGCAGCTGTAAGTGATTGATCTGGAGAAAGTCAGGCCATCGTGAATGAGGATCTGGGCATTTCGAGGTGTTCCTGGATTTCCACAGGAAATCACTGAAAACAAAGAGAGAAAGAGAGGTTTAGACATGTGGATAGATTCCACATGTTCCAAAGTGTGGGTGACTTACTGAAGGAAAGATTTGTTTACAGTACTCTGTTGAAGACATTCTACATATAAGCATTTATTTTCCTCTTTTATATAAAGATAAAACACCACAAACTTAATTCTTTATGAAAAATTATTTCATGCTTGCATTACTCAGATTTCAGATTTTCTATCCATTTGATCAAAAAGCCTGAAACCTTTAACCATACAGCATGTCTACATATAACATACAAATATTCCTTTAAATTATCTAGTTAGTAGTAAATAAAAGGAGATAAACTGCCAACCCCCAAAAATAAATATTATTTTTCATTTTTGTGTCCAAACAGGTAAGTTTGAAAATGTAAATAACTTTTATAATGTAATCATTACATAGATAAATTAACCACTCAATGTTTAAAATCACTGTTTTCTCTTTTTTTTTTCTAGTCTTCGTACACCCAGCACCCTTTTGTCCCACTGTGTCCTTGCTCATAAGTAACTCTGCTTTGATGGACACATGCTTTGCTCAGAAAATCCCTTTGTGTCTGTCCAGCCGCCAGCGATGTTCTGTTCATTACAGTCTCCAGCTTGCCCTGGGCCCTCAGAGCCCTGGGGGCATTGCCCTCCCGTAATGACCAGATGTAGCCTGGCCCTTGAAGTCTATGCCAAGTGAGAACAGGTGGGCAACCTCAGCATGTGGTCATACCCCACACAGGGAAAACTGGTTTATGAGGAGAGGGGCAGGTATGCTCTGGGGATGTGTGGATGGTGTTTAAGAGCACATATGGACACAGGAGAATGCTTCTTGAAGTGGCAAATATAATAATAGTTGACGGAAGAAAAGCTTGTGTCAAAGTGAGCAGAGAGAAGAGCGTGAGAAAAGAAGATAGAAATGGAACTACCAAGTGGAAAGAAACCATTAAGCGATTTTGCAAAAACTTGAAGTTCTTACTTCTATTGTCTAAGTGGATCAATACAATTTACCTTCACTGCATTGAAGTTGTTTGAATAAAGCAAAAATCAGAACTGCACTGTATTGTTTACACTTTGGCTTTCCAACCAAAAGAATTACATGTATTGATCATATTAAAAATATTTTTCTCAAATGCCTGTGAGAAGAATTTAATACTTTATGATATTGAGTGAAAGGCCATATTTACATGAGCTACTCCTTTCTCCTTACTATGGCACACTGATCAACAAGTGCATCATCAATACCCATATGGTACAGTAGGCTGAAATAGCAGCCAAATTAACAGTACAGTAGACTTTCCATTATCCAACAAATCCTGCAAGAAACATAACACATTAAAAAAATAAATAAATAAAAAGGGCATTATGTTCTCGATATTGCTTCATCTTTCAAACACCTGTCATTTGCCATCAGAAAGAAAATGCGTCCCAGTTTCCTAAATCGTCTCAGTTACTTTCAAAGGGAGACAAGAACCATTTAAGTTCATTCTTTCATGTGCCGAGAACAGAGAACCAATTGCAAGGGATGATGATGAACAATCTGACTATGAGCCTGTGACACCAAGTCCCTGGGATAGGCAGAGGCCATGGCCTGATCGGCCAATGTGGTGCTATTAAACCACAGACAGCCGTTGTTCCTTTACTCTACTCTGCACTGACACTATCAGGCTGAGTGGGGGAACGCATAGCATCCAGCGCATCCACCCCCAGCAGTGCCTCTTTGTTTCTTAATGAAAAGAAGAGGAGGTACAGTGCTTTATTGTGGAAAAAGGAAAAGAAAAGATCTACAGACACTTGACTGAATCTTTCCTTCACCAGCTGGACCACTTGAGCCTCCAACTCAATAAATCCAGGTAATTCATATGGGCAAGACAAAGACTCACAGTAGGCCTCAAAAGTTAGGCCCAGCAAGACTCCAGCCAGACAGAAATCTGCCTGAGCCCGAGATTTTGATTGACAGCTTTTTAAAAGCCTGAAACCGTTTACAGCCCAACATTATTCACATGTGTGCATCCACACAGCTCCTTTGCCTTTTGTGAAGAATGAGTTATTTATACAATTGTAGCACAATTCATAATTACTAACATAAGCTACAGGGAAATTGGCCAGAAGTCTGAGGCTCGCTGTGTGAGAGGGTTCAGGGCATCTTCACTGCACGAGCTGAAGACTCATGGTGAAGTGACAGCTGTAAAACGTAGGAATTTACCATGAGAAGGATAAACGCTTATGTGAAATTATGCATCCTGCAAATCTTTCAACTTCAGCCAGCGGCCTTGTATAAAAAGTTGGAAAACACTGTTGTGTGTGAACATTGTGAATCTGTTTTCAGAGATGGGAGTTGAATAGACGCAAGTCAAGGATGGGATGTAATGATACTGCTTTCTATGGATTGAGGGAAAATAGTTAGTAAGCCGAGATCAGGTACATTACAAATCATGCCCTGTGCTAAAGAGAGAATACATTTCTCTAAAGTTGTTGCTACATCCCCTGCAGCCACCGTCCACACAACTCCAATGAAACTCAGTGGCTTTGCCTCAAACTTCATCCTTAGATGTTAACAATGGTTCATCCAAGGACGAACTGCGCACGCACATCATTTCTCTGCTCTGACAGCTAAAGGACCTGTAGGGTTGAAGTTCAAACCTGGAGGAACTGTGCCCTTATCCAGCAACAGGCACTTTTGATTGCTACTTCATTTTCTGAACACAATCCACCCCTGTGTGATGCCTAGCTGCTGTAGTGGAAACTTGTGAAAACCCATGAGAAGTGCTTGTTGATTTTGAGCCACTCATACCCTCTCCCTTCTGAGCTGGCCTTGAAAGGGGCTAAAGGAACTGTAAAACACTGGGGGAACTTGCATGAACCTGTGAATGGAATGAACTGGGTTGGCCATTACATAGCACTGAGAGGGACTCGGGGATAAATCCTTGAGGAAGAGAGGAGGAAGAGAGCTTCTGAACAGTCCTCTTGAGCTCAGGAAGGGATCTTGGTAAGAGCTGCCTGCTAAGCATCAGTTTGCCACCACAGTTTCTTTTGTGGACCGTCTTTTCTTCCTCCTGGAGGGTGAGTGGTTGGGATCTAAGCAGGAGGGGGTGTAGCTGAAGCTGCCGCTTCAGCAAAAGACTTATTGCCCCACTTCTTGGTCCATGTGAACTCTGCTGAGTTGCCACAGGTATCTCAGGCAACTGAAACATGAGCCCCCTTAAATTAGTACAGTGCCCCACTGGAAGGCCATAAACACAAAACCCTGACATACAGGTGCCATCTGGTAAGTGCAACTTTGCGTCTTGCTTTTTCCTGAAGCCAGTAGCATGCTGTGTGGTGGGTACTGTCCCAAAACATTTAGCCCATGACAGGTTGAACTGAGCCTTCTCAGAACCGAAGAGACGCTGCTACAGAGGAGGAAAAAACATTTTGGGGTCTTCCATCAGGTCCACTATGCTTGTCATTGGATTTAAACCTGGGTTTTGTCAGAGAGGTAAGTGTTATCTTTGATGCTGCAAAGTCCGACAACTGCAGGCAACATTGCAAGATCTGCAGTGGCATAGCACAGTAGTGCTCACAGGAGCTTGGGCCTGCCAGCTATGCCGGAGTGTGCTGCACACCCATGCATGTGATGTAGAAGGATGCAGTTCTTCCTTGAGATGGTCAACCCATCCTGGTAAGGTCCAGAGACAATGTCCTTCCCCTTGCCTTCAGCCTGATTCCCCCGAAAAGAACCTGTGGTAGCCATTATACCAGGACAGCTAATGTTGGTGAAACCTATTTATTACCATTTTTTTTAGTTCTCATTTAAAGGAACTATACCTGATATTATTTTAATCTTTCTAAGAAAAATGGTTTTCTACGTGGTATAGTATGTGGTAAAAGGGGTAATTTCATTACAATTAACGACTCATTGATTGCG